>BQNB010043627.1:0-45398 GCA_026074375.1 Tanacetum coccineum | reverse complement strand
GTTAGATGCTAAACATAGAGTAGTTGGATCTCTTTAGAGCTCATAGAGGTTAATTGTGGCTTTTTGCTCCCACCAACTTAATAACCATTATATAATTGTTGAATAAATAAAGTTACTTTGGTTTTTGTGATTCTTAGTTTAAATCACTTCGTAGAGATTCCTTCTGGTGAAAGTAAGGTACACATCGAGGTTTTGTCAGTGTTGTAGGGAAATAGACTCATGGACCATGGTCGGCTCGCATACCGATGTGGCAGTTGTTAAAAGACCACAAGACTTGAAATTTGGCTATAAAAATAATAAGTATAAAACCAAATTTCAACTCCGGGGTTATCTAAATAAAGCCTCCGTCTCTGGACTCGTAGTTGAGTTGTTGCGGATGAAATAAAAAGGATAACCCCTAAATCATGCAAAATTAGAACCTTAATGTGGACCTTATTCTCACCATATCGTCTCTTTAGGAAAGGATTTTAAACTAATTGTGGTCTAAACCGGGTTTACTAAATAAGGACTTAATTTATTTATCACCAATAATGATAATAAAATTCATAGAGGATTTAGGAATAATGGGAGCGAAAAGTTAAAGTTTTTACTTACACAATTAGCATTTATGAGTAGTGTTAGCATCTAATCTTATATTTGGCTGTGATTTCGTTTTAAGCTTAGTTTGGGGATTGTGAAAAGTCGAGGATGACGAACTCCTATTCTTAAGCCTTTTAAAATAAATTTTATAAAAATTATTATCTTAGTTTTTATTATTTAATAAATGGTTAAAATGGGGGTGCGTGCGAATTAAATGATTTTTGAACCTTTTAATGGACCTTTTATGTTCTTGTTTGATTGTGAGGGGTTATAAGTTAAAAGGAGATAAAATTGTTTATTTCCGGGTATTGTTTTATTTACATTGCGTGTGGGACCAGCAAGGGCTTAGTGTGGGGAAATTTGATGAGTGCTAAAACACACATCATTTATAACCCGTAAAACACTACTAATCGGACTAAAAATGCTAAAATATTCTTAATTATATTGCAAATATGTTTGTTTGGTATTTTTATGTCTTGCAGGTAAAATGAATTGAAAACAAAGCAAAAACGGGATTTATCAGGCTTAATTTGGTCAAGTTTAATTATTTCTCAAAGCCAAGACAAAATCGTGAAAGGACCCCGAGTATACCACTGGAAAGAGCGCGAGAAAATAAGTCAAACGGTGCTTTCGGATCTTATTGGGCCAGCCCGTAACCCATTTATTGGGTCGGACTAGCCCATGTTATTGCTAAGCCCAACTTGAATATTCCTTCCACAAGATATAGGCCCATTTAATCTTTTTTGGCCCAATTGCAAAATTATACATATCTGTTAGATTGATGATGATGACGTCAGGTCATGTGAGGAGTAAATTAAATCACAAATTGACATGTGACTTCCCACTACAATAGAATTGGGCAAGTGAGAGTTCGATACGTGGCTAGGAGCATATATATCTTCCAAATTCATATCAAATGATTCAACGGACAGAGATGCTGCGTTTGAATTAAGCATTAAAAAGGGGCACGTGTCATCTGAAGAACGGTTGGATCTACTCTGCAAGGTTGGCGATCTGAGGGTATAAGGAAACAAGTCTATGATTGGCTAAATTATTAAAGAGCGGATGGGACAAAAATTTAAAAATCACCCCCCCCCCCCTGCACTTGGCTATTTATTAACCCGCTTCCCCCACATAGTTTTTTTGGTTAGCCTAGGAGTAGTTTAGTTTTAGGTTTAGCTTATTTCCATCTTTTAGCTTATTTAGTTTTAGATTAGCTTAATTTTTTACTGCTTATTGTACCTACTGGTTCTCGGCTTATTTCTACTTTATTTGTAACCAACTTTAGCTTTTTAATGAAATGGTTTGAGGTTTGTTTTGCTTAAAGTTCTCATTAAATTTTCCTATTTGTTCTATTCCGCATAGCTTATCTAATAAGCTGTTTCAGCTGAGCTCATTGTTGATCTGAATAAGCTTCTGATTAGCTTATTTCAGATTCATTTTTGCTTATATCATTTTTGCAAGTAGATTCGGTTATAGCTTATGTGTTTGTTTAGATTGCGATTTAGATTTTAAGAAGCTTATCTCAGTTTCGTGATATCGTTTGATGTTCGGTTTGCTTATTGTTTCTGAAACTTATTGGTTGTCAGTTCTTAAATAGCCTATCAGATTTAAGTTTGCTTATTTGTTGTCTTATTTGTTTTGTTGTCTTATTGATTCGAGTTTGTGTTTTGATCTCGGTTTAAAAAGCTTATTCTAGTACTTGCTCGTCAATTAGGCTTATTCGTTTTTTTGTCGTTATTTTGGGCTTATTCAGATTTTAGCTTATTGTAGTTATATGTCTAGATTAAAAGTTAAAAAATATTGTTCTTGTTTCCCAGTATTAATACTTATCTCGTCTTTCATTTGAAATTTAAGTCCAAACTCGAAAATCATTGTTGGGCCTTGTTGGATTTGCTTGGACCACGTTTGAATTAATTTGAACCTACATCTTTATTGAATTTGGGCTTGCGTATGTCTAGTATTTGGGATGCGTATCAGATTTAGTGAAATATAGAAATTTCATTGTTTAAATTGTTTATTTTAACATTTTAGTGTTTTGATTTGTTTTTGTACCAGTCAACTCATGAGGTGCGGAGCTTAAGGATTTAATAAGCTAGATAGAATTTAAATATTTTCTTTAGCTTATTAAATCGAGTTTACGTTTAAATTGCGGCTCTTCAATTCGGTTCAATTTTCTATCCTTTTTCAATTAAATAGTGTAGCTTAGATTAAAAATGTTTTGCTTTGCTTATTTTATCATTATGAGTAGCGAGTAGTTTAATTAGTGCTTGTTAAGTGAAATTTGTGAATTGAGAATTAAAGAATTCAAGCAATCAATTAAAAACAGTCAACGTAAATCTCAAATTCAATTCTCGTTGGGATACGACCTCGGAAGATTAGATCCTTACTTGTTCTCAAGTGATTATTTATTTCTAACGAGATACTTTATTATATACATACGGCTAGTACGTATTTATACGATATCATGATTTGTCATTAGGAGCCTTGTAATAGTCTTCATACTAGCTTACTTGTGTGTTTTCCTATTTGGTTATCACATAGAAAGTGGATTTGACAACCTGCTGATTATTTAGCAAAATACTATACACATTACCCATACAACCCATAGGTGAAAGCCAATAGGCATTAGGAAAAGTGCATCTAAGAAGGTGGAGTTTATGATTAAGTGAGCACGTTTGTTTACCTATACGAGTTTCCACATAATTAGATTAGATTAGAAGTAGATTAGTAGTTAGTTAAATCAAACCCCCCTTCAAAAACAGAGATTTACTTGCTTTTCTAAAAATATAAAAAAACTAAAACAAAAATAGTCTTCCCTAAACCCTTAGACCTTAGTGACATCAGATTCGAGCCACCCAAACTATTCCCTTAGAGAACGATCAATCCCCCGTGTCTTGCCTATACTACACTACAATGATTAGGTACACTGCCTAGGGGATTGTAAAACTTTGGTTTGCAATTCACGCACATCAAGTTTTGTAGCGCCTGCTGCCGGGGAATAGTCTATGTTTTGATTCTATCTAGCTTAGGTATACTCACGAGATTCCTATCAAGTGAGATTTTCTTTTTCTTTTAGTTAGCTTTCTCATAGTCTATCTTTTCTTCGTTCCCTTTGTTCATAAAAACCCTCTTGTTTATTGCGAAAATAAAGTTGTCATTTAAAATGTATAGTTATAGTTATTCTAATTTGGATAAATTAATATGGTTAGCTGAAACCTTGAAAAAAGGTTCCCCTTTTGCACCAGAAAGTGAGACCAATGAACCTCCTTTGAGACCTTATCAACTTTGGAAGAAAGCTCGTTATGAAAAAGCCCTTAGGAAAAGTGACCAAATGCAAGGCCGAAACTTTTTGAGAAGGAGCTCCCTAGTAAGTCGACCCGATAAGTTATTGAACATAATATAATTACCTAAGTCACTACCTAAGAAAACAATTAAGGAGGATTTAGAATATGAGATTGTTATGGTTAAGATACCCAGGTGTATGTCATTTTTAGGTTCTACCAATACCGTACGATAGCGTAGGTACTCAAGTTAGAGGATTACAAGTGAAGCATGAGATGAGGAGAGTGAAACTTGCGTGCCCACAAAGTAACCCACTAGGCTTCCCCCATGTGAGTATACACACTGCGGTGACTACCCGAAAAAGTAGAGAACTATAGAAACATCCGATGGAGGTCAAACATTTGGATCATACGAAACTAGATGATTTAGGCTTGAATACTTGTAGTCATGACCTCTTTCTTAATTCTATGGAAGTTTCTAGTTTTGATGAACCGGTGTCTCAACCACAACCCTTACCTAGTTGTCCATCCTTAGATGTAAGTCTAGGAGACAAAAGAGGCCCCGAACCACCCATCAAACCGCATAGTTCGGATAGTTTTAGGATGAAGGTAGTAGATAGTTTGACCATTCATACACCACCTTCACCTCACTTGGCGTCTTTCTACCCTAAGGATATATCTTGGTATTATCACCCATGTGTAGATGACCCCAAGAAACATTATGGATTTAAAACAAGTTTACTAGGATCGCTAACTAAGAGCTTTTCGAATTCAAAAGTGATAAAAGATGATTTCTTAGGAGAAGAACTTAGTTTACCCATGGAACCAAAAGAGTGGGATTAAAGAAACACACCATTTAGAGCATATAATTACATCAACACTTTTTTCAACATAAGCTCTTACTACCAACAATGGCGTGTACCGTTACTATCACATACACTTGACTTTAAGTGTAGGGGAACCTCCCCTTTTAACTGTTAAATAAGGGTAGAGTTGGGCTCATGACTCGAACATAAATAAACGCTTATTAGGAGGCAACCCAATCTTTTATTTTTATGCATTTTAGGAGTGTCCGTGGTTGTCTATTTTCTTTATTATTCTTTATTGTTTTGTTTGATATGTGATCATGCTTTGAGTTTATTTTTAACCTGGTCTTAATTATAATCAAAGGTATTTCGCATAAAATAAGTGTATGGGAGAAAAAAATTGGTTTTTAAAAACCATTTTCAAACATGTAAAATAAATAATTTTAGATTAATTCAGACATTTTATGTTTTTATTGTTTGTTTTAAATCATATGTTTATACTAACTATTTTTGTGGCTAGTATATATATTTTACAAGAAATAAACTAATACGAACAATTGTGCAGAATTTTCCAAAAAAAGAAACAAAAAGGTTTACAGGCCCCTGGAGACGGCGTCAGATTTTTCTTGAATGGGCATCACCAGCCTTCATTTTATAACAAATTTACGTTTTTTGAATTTTTAAAAATTAATTTTTGAGTAATTTTCCTAGAATATTTTTTAATTTTTCCTAACTCTTGCAGAAAGCCTACGATTACATTTAGTACATATATTATATCCTTTATTGCTTCTTATGGATTTAATTCACAATTAAAAGGGTTGTATATTGTTTCCTGTAGAATTTTATGTTTGGTATAGTTGCTTTTGTCTTTGATTTGCAGGTTATATTTAATAAGGAGAGCCCGGAAGTTCTTAGGATTTTTCGCATGGAGGATTCTTGGATGACGATCTAGCCGGTATCATTATGTTTCTTCTCCATTATTGAGCAAAACCAGGGGAGTATTAGTTTCTCTCACTTTTCTTATTTTCTATTTATTCGTTTTTAGGGTACTCATAGAACATTAGGGACAATGTTCAAAATATGTGTAGGGGGAAAGAAAAGCCTTAGAAACTATTCCTTCAATTGCATTTGCTTTGTCCTTAAAAAGATGAGTAATATACTAAAACATAGTGTAGACGGTAATTATAACCCAAATTTAAATTTTTTATGGCATATAACGATGAAAACTTAGTATTAATAACGTCTCATGGATAGGAGTTATATGACTAGCACAAAAACCCTACCACTCAAAAATTCCACCCCAAAAATATGAGGTTCGCCCCTAGATCTTTAGGAAATAAAGCATCCATATTTGATGCTTAAATGATTTTAACCTTTAGCTTGCTCGAGTTAAGGAATTGAGCAATCGCATGTGTCTCGTTTATGGATTTGAACGGGCATGTGTGGTTTTGTAGCTTTTTTCTGGAGCATTGTTATCGGTTAGGATTATGAGAGTGTGCCGGTAGTATTATAAATTCTAGAACTTGCTTTAGTGATTCATCCCGAGACTGCTAGTGAGATTACATTCGTGTAATTATGATTTGCTATATGATAAGCGGCATTAAGATAAACCCATTGACTCGCGGATTCTTACTCCTTTTTATATATGAATAAATATAAATAAATATAAATATATAACAAGGATCAAAATCCACAAAATCAATGAGACCGGAAGTAGTATAGGGTATTTCCGGGTCGTTATGTCCCAACGAGGCTTGAATAAAAAATCGAATGACGGATTGATGATTGATGTTTTAATGACAAAGATTGGATTTGAATTTTTTAAAATAAAATGCAAAAGCAATTGAGAAAACCTAACAACGAACTATTAAAGATTTAAACCTAAAATTAGACGGAATGTAAAAACTCGAGCTAGAAAAAACAACTAAATTACAAATTTAAACCCTAAGGTGATAAAATGCTAAACTGTAAGCAGTTTGACTCTAATAAGCGAATGAAAATTGGAACAAACAAGTTGGCACAAACCAATAAGCAAATGCAAACGCAGATAAGCAAGGTAAATAAGCAAGAAACAGCCTATACAAATCTAATAAGCTAAACTAACCCTAAATAAGCAAATTCAACAAGCAATTAAGCTAAATTAAGCAAGATAAACTCAGCAGTACTAACTCTAAGTTAGTACTGCTAGCTTTGAGTTAGTGCTGCTGGTTTAGATTTAGTACTGCTGGCTTGAATGAAACAGAATGAAATAAGAAATAAGCAAATAAGCTAAAACAGATATTTAACTATCCCTAATAAGCACTAAGGCATTAAGAATAAGCAACTAGAATAAACAATTGGCAAATAAGGCTCAAAACAAAATAAAAACCTGATAAACCTTAAATTACTTGAAAAGGCAAAATAACTTAAATAAGCTCTACTAAAGACAGTAAACGAAAATGAGCTTAATCTACTCTAAAAAGCTGAGCAAATCTTAAATAAGCAAAAATAATAAGCTAATACGCAAAAATGTACTAACAGTACTAACATTATTAACTACCAGTACTAACCTGAAGTTAGTACTGCTAGCTTTAAAATCTCAAAAGAGAACTAGCAGTACTAACTATTGGTTAGTACTGCTTGTTCCAAACACCCCTTAAAGTTTTCACAAATCATTTTTCTTTTTTATTTTTATTTTAAGCTGATTAAAAAAAGTTTATCAAATAACAAAATAAGACACTTATAAGCAGATTTCAATAAAAAATAAGCACTTAAATAAGCTGAATCAATCTAACAGTATTAACTCATAACTAACAGTACTAACTAAGAAATTTGCACAAACCACTTTTAAACTAACAACTAAGCAAGAATAGCACTAAACATCATGATAAAGCATAAATAATCAAAGATATGTATAAAATAATCCTATAAACATTTGATAGTAAATAAGAAAAATAGAAAAAAAGACGTACAACTCCCTTTGCTCAACAACAAAGTTAAAAAAGAGTCACGAGCTTCTAGCTATATAAAACCAGCTAGTGAAGAGTCCATAAGCCCCTCCAGACTGGCTTACCATCCATAAGGCTTGGTATATTTGAGTGTGAAATTTTTTGTGACTTTACTTAAATTCTTAGTATTTGAGTTAAGACAAATGACTTATATGATTTTATAAGACTTAAAACATATTAAGTAAAGCTTTTAACAAAGGAAATACAGAGATTCAAGAATTGACTTAAAAACTCCAAATTTGCATTAAGATGAAAATTAAAGTTACAAGACTTGGAAGAGTAAAATTGCATAAAAATAAGCTAAAATTTAACAAGAAATTCGACCCTTTTCTTGGGTTACAATGGCCCTATTTATACTAAAAACTTCCTCCTTGGGTCTTCCAGCTGAGCTTTCTTCTGTGTTTCTTTGTAGAGACAAAAACCCAAGTGTGCTTGTTGTGTGAGGTGATTCTAAAACAAATCTCAGCCATTCAATCTTCTTGTGCTTCTTTTTGAGTCAATCTAGCCATCGAAATTACTTGAAAATGGTGAAGGATTGCCAACATGGCAATTATAAAGCTGGGGGGAGATAGTGGAGGAGGGGGGAAGGTTTTATCCTCTGAATTTTTCATGGTTGCAGGATAAAAGGGGAGAAGAGAACCCGTGATTGGTTCTTGGGTTCTGTTGGGCGGGAAGAATGGTTTTGGGTAAGTTGGCAGCTTTGGTCCCTCATCTCATATATCTTTATTGCAAATTTTTGATTTCAGCCCTTGTCTTTTTATTCTTGTAATACAACTTGAGGTTTGGCAATTTTAGTCCCTTAAGTTGTATTTTCTTCACTTGGTTTGACATATGACGTTGTCGGAGATACTTTCTTGTTGACTTTTTGACTTTGACCTGACTTTTGGCTTCGATGTGACGTTGCTTTCCATTCCGTGCGTGGTTTGTCGTTTTGCTTCTTTTTGTCCTTTTCCTGAATATCCATTTCCTACAACAAGTCAAATGCAAAACTACAAAGACAATGTAATTTGTTGGTACATTTTTAGTCATTTAAGTCCGTTTTTATTGAAAAGGTATGTTACTTAAGCATATACCAAAATCCCCCATAATAAATATTGCCTGTCCTCAGCAATGTTATGAAGTAAACACTTAGGAAACTAAGAATCTCGATCCCCCTCGACTAATAACCTCGAAAGTAACTAAGTGTTTTCATCTGGGGAACTAAAGAATCAAGAGTCGACAAGTCCCGTTTTCACCATTTTTTATATGTACACTAACTATCCCTAATATTTTTTGATTTTCCTTTTTCTTTTCTTAACTGCCTGTTTGACTTCCTTTATTTTAACAACACTGGGATCATAGAATAAGAAGCGCCCATAGAATAATCTATGGATGTCCTGACGGATAAATTCATCATCCCCGATTTTTTACTAGTCCCAAACTAAGCATAAAAACGAAATCACCATTAAGTACAAGTAAAAATGCTAACACTACTTATAACTATGACTTATCAACTTTTCGCTCCCGTCAATTATTCAATTAGTGTGATTATGCTTAATTTTAAGTTAACTTTAGATCGACAATTTAGAAAGTAGCATAGTTTATGTGCATAACGATATTTCTGAAGAAATCTGGGGAAAAGACTAGATCACCCAGCCAACCAGCCATATTTCCTCGATAGATCCCAGACGAGTTCGACCTTAGGTACAGGTTGAACCCCCACATGAGAATGTTCGCAATGTAATAGCGGGATACTCCACCCTTTTAGGCCGAATTTCTTAGATTTACCGCTAAATAAACAATACTACTCAAAGCACGCAAAAATCAAAAATTTACTGATCTCATTGGTGAAACTATTCCATGTAGCGACCTTTCTTCTCAGAACGTCCCAGCCTCTCAGCAAAGTGCCCAGGTTTACACCCCACGATGTATACTAATCGAAATAATCTAACCGAACCAACCAACAACTTTTGGAAAGTCTTTCAGCAAGTTAGTCTTAGTTCAAAATATACTATGAGGTTTAGAAAAAGAAATCTTAACCATTAAATTTTCATTTATTGCTATATACTATACTACCGTCATCATTTACATGACTACAACATCGGCCACGCCTCCGACAAGATGTAGTGACTTAGTCTGACGACGGTTTCTTATTGATAACACCTACATATTTATTATTTCACTATGGGCCTTGTTTTAAAGACTGCAACATCGGTTGTGAGCCGGCAAGATGCAGTAAATCTTTATCAGCCCACAGTTTATATTATTTATTTTTTTCATTTTTCATCATTTTTTTCATTATTAATATATATATATATATATATATATATATATATATATATATATATATATATATATATATATATATAATCTATTATTGCAACATAGTTTTCCATAATAGGGAAATATCGTTTTAGAAACTCTAGTATAAAGCTACACTAAGATGAATATTTTCGGTTCGAAAGAGCTTCTTTTTAGAAAATGTCAGTTTAAAGTTAAAGCAAAATTAAGCACGTTTATTAGTCAGGTTAAGAGCTTCGGGGAGAAAAAGCGACAAGTTACACTTATAAGCTTTTAAGATTCCCAAATAATCCTTGCTTATCATCCTACTTGTAAATAACACTATCATTTTCCGTTCTTCGCAAATTTAAAATCCCTAATAAAAGGATCCACGAAAGCTTAGCCTAATAAACTTTCGTTTATTAAATGGTTAAGGAACAAAGCTAGGGCTCAACACGCCCGATCGAGTCAAAATTTATTCTTATTCTACCCATTGGGAAAGTCAAAACTGTGACAAAACACTTATTTTATTTTTGAAAATTTTTAAATTTTTTCATTTTTTTTGGTATTTTTGCGAAAATTTTGGTGGTAAAAACGGGATTACGTGATAACAACGACTGCAGGCAAAAATCAAATCGAAGATCCCCCCCATACTAGAACTAAACATCGTCCTCGATGTTTTGAAAGGGGTATCTACATAAATCTAAGGCCGTTTGTTAAGTGTGCCAAAAGATAAAACGTTAGTTGGTTAGATTTGGATATTGGATTCCCAAAATGAAGCTGAGGATGTGAAACTCTTGTGGATGAAGGGTAAAACTGCGAGCACCGAGTACTTCAGAATCCGGAAACCTGGGACATCCACACAAAACACACAAAACACGGACAAAACACGGGTAATGGAAGATGTAAGCCTCCTCACACAAAAACACTTATTACTACATAATACTACCACTGATAAGCATGGGGTGCCTCCCACGAAGCGCTTGTTTAAGGTCGCTATGCTTGACCCGTCCCCGAATTTATTGGTCCATGGGGAACGTCTGGAGATCCGGGACTACCAATTGTGGTATGTCCCCTCCAAAGTAGTGCTTCAAACGATGACCATTCACTTTGAAATTTGGCCCGGAGTTTTGGGATAACTCGACAGTGCCATATGGAAAAACTTAGGTTACAGTGACTGGCCACATCCCAGCGGGTCTTAAACCCCCCCTGCCTGAGAAAATCTTTAATCAGAGTTAAAGAGTAGGAACTCGATCACCGACGTTGAAAACCGATTGTTTGATCTTGGAGTTCATGGATTCTCTTTGTTTTCTTCTTTGTAATCAAAGAGTTTTTCATAGGCCATGATTACAAGTTCATTAAGTTCGTTTGAGCTGAACTTATCTGGTGATCACCTGCGGTTTTGAATATCAAAGTTAGTATCTTAAGGGCCCAGTAGCTTTGGTGCTCCATCTCGATCGGCAGATGACATGCCTTTCCATATACCTAGCTTGTACAGAAGTGCACCCGATGGGTGTTTAGTAAGCTGTACGGAAGGCCCAACGTGCGACATCCAGTTTTTTCCGACCAAGAGGCACAGTTTTCCGCCCACGGGTCCCCTTTCAAGAATTCTTTTCAAGCCACAATTGGGTATACCTCATCTGCCCACTTTTTGTGGTGATACGCGTGGAGAGACGATGAGTGACTCGAATTAAGCATGACCTTTGCGATTGGTCATTGCAAAAATGGTTCCGCGATCACTTATGAGTGCACGAGGGGCACCGAATCTGGCCAAGGAGAGATTTGAGAAATTTCAAACAAACCGGGCGTCTGTTGTGTGGGGAGCGCTTTTTGCTTCAACCCATTTTGCAAGTAATCGATGGCCACGAGTATATATTGTTTCCTCTTGAAACGAGAAAACGCCCCATGAAGTCCAATCCCCCAAACTCAAAGATTTCCACAAACTTGGATGGAAATTTTGAGGCATGCTCATCACATTTGTCTAAAATTTTTTTCCTTACGCTGGCACGAGTCCAACAGTTTATATGCCCACTCGTGGGCATCTTTGTAAATACGTAGGCCAGAAAGAAAACTGGCATCAAGACCTTTTTGGCAGTGAAATGGCACCATGATGTCCACAACCGGGGGACATTATGGCAAGCTTCGAGGATGTCGAGATCTTACCCCCCCCCCCCCCCACCCCAACCTCCCACCCTTGCCGTGCACACACCAACCGGATCACTTTTATCCGCCATATCTTAAACAAGAAGGGGTCATCCCAAAAGTAGTGTTTGACGTCTTTGAAAAACTTTCTTTTCTGCTGGGACGACATTCCTTTGATCACAAAATTCCCCGCATGGTAGTTCGCAAAATCGGCAAACCACGGGGCATTATCATCACCACGAAAGGTAACAATCCCAAGTGTCTCGAGAGGAAATGTTTATGTAATTTCCTTTTTCTCGAGCTCACTTTGATGGGGATTTTCAAGTCTAGAAAGGTGGTCGGCGGCGAGATTTTCTGCTCCTTTTTTATCACGGATAACAACATCAAATTCTTGGAGCAGCAAAATCCACCGGAGCAATCTTGGCTTAGCATCCTGCTTAGCAAGCAGGTACTTGAGAGCCGAATGGTCCGTATATACTATGCTTTTGGACAAGACAAGATATGGCCGAAATTCTCAAAGCAATACACTACGGCAAGTAATGCGTGGTCGTTGTAGTGTAATGTGCTTGAGCCTCGGTCATAGTTTTGCTTGCATAGTGTATTGGCTGGAAGTGCTTGGTCTTACGTTGCCCTAGGACTGCCCCAACAGCAAAATCACTTGCATCACACATGATTTCAAAGGGCAAGTCCCAATCGGGAGCAACTAGAATTGAAGCCTGGGTTAACTTCATCTTAAGGGTTTCAAATGCTTCGATGCATTCCTTCGAGAAGATAAACGGAGTTTCTTTTTCAAGGAGGTGGGTCATAGGCTGGGCGATTTTGGAAAAATCCTGAATAAATCGTCGGTAGAATCCGGCGTGACCGAGAAAACTGCGAATACCCTTCACGGTAGTGGGATGAGGCAATTTTGCAATGACATCAACTTTTGCCTTATCAACCTCAATCCCGGATTTAGAAATCTTATGGCCAAGGACTATTCCTTCCTTGACCATAAAGTGGCATTTTTCCCAATTTAGCACAAGATTGGTGTCTTCACACCTTTGGAGCATTTTGTCTAAATGGGAAAGGCAAGAGGAGAAAGAATCACCGAAAACCGAGAAATCATCCATGAAGACTTCCATGGTTTTCTCAATCATATCGTGAAAGATTGCAACCATACACCTTTGGAACGTGCCCGGTGCATTGCATAACCCAAAAGGCATGCGACGATAGGCAAATGTCCCGTAAGGGCAGGTGAAGGTAGTCTTCTCTTGATCAAGTGGGTCAATCGGGATCTGAAAGTAGCCAGAGAATCCGTCCAAAAAGCAATAGTACTCATTTCCGGCTAATCTTTCAAGCATCTGATCCATAAATGGCAACGGGAAATGGTCTTTAAGTTTGCATCATTTGAGTTTTCGAATCCGATGCAAACTCGCCATCCCGTAACCAACCTAGTGGGTATTAATTCATTTTCTTCATTTTTCACCATGGTTATGCCTCCCTTCTTAGGGACACAATGAACCGGGCTTACCCAGGGACTGTTAGAGATAGGGTAAATTAACCCGGCATCAAGAAGTTTGATAACTTCTTGCTTAATAACCTCATGGATTTTGGGGTTAACTCTTCTCTGATGTTGAACTACGGGTTTGGCATTTTCCTCCATCAAAATCTTATGGGTGCAAAACTGTGGATCTATCCCCTTAATATCAGAAATCTTCCAAGCTATGGCATGTTTGTGTGACTTAAGAACCTTGATCAGGGCGGTTTTATCCTCATCTTTCAAGTTTTTAGCGATTATGACGGTAATTTTCAGCACCCTCTAAAAAACACATACTCAAGATGGATGGTAGTCATTGATGCAAGTCGGAGGAGCCATCACATGAAGATTTAATCTTATCAGGCACATTGATTTCACAAACTGGTGACGGAGGGAGATTTGGGTCACTATTGATCACACTTAACAATTCCTCAAGGTAAACAGTATCTCCCTCAGAATCATAGATGCCGTCAACACCTGGTGGTATTGAATCATCATGTTCAAGAAATGCATCAATCTCTTCCATTAGAAAATCACTTCCTCCGAAGGGAGTGAAAGATGGAGAGCGAGAATCGATCATAAGCTCCGAAGGGGAAGTGGGATTGTGCCCACTTTTCAAAATTTCAGACTATCTTGAACATATTCTTCACAAGCAATGTCAATAACATCGACTCGGTTAACCGATTCAATGATATTGTAGGAGAAAGTCTTAGTATCACCAACTTTGAAGGTCACGGATTGGTCATCATGTCTAAGGGTCATTTGTTCACCGTGAACATCTATTAAGGCACGTGCCGTCCTCAAGAAAGGTCTTCCTAAGATTAGGGGAACCCGAGGATCGACAACGTAATCGAACGCCCACAAAAACGCAGGAAAGAAAACGTTTCAACTTTCACGAAAACATCCTCGTGCGATACCGTTTGGAGTAGAAATCGTCGATCGGCAATTCATGGGATCATTGGTTTTGGTCAAAGCTGGGAGACTTAGTTCTTTCCAAATGGAGAGAGGCATTAGGTTGATGCTTGCACCGAGATCGGCCAAGGCTAAGCATTCATTCATCTCCGGAAAGTCACACGGTATAAGAAATCTACCGGGGTCTCCAAGTTTCTCGGGAAACTTTTTTAGGATAACCGCCGAGCAATTCTCGTTTACCGGTGTCTTTGTCAACTCAATTATCTTATCTTTGTCATTGAGGAGCTTTCTAAACATTGGTGCAAATTTGGGCATGTGTAGGAGAGCATCCGCGAAACTTAGCTTGAAATGGAGATTCTGAAAAATCTCCATAAATTTTGAAGCTAGAAGATCGTCTTTTTCATGAAGCTTTTCTTTGTTGGCTCTTGAAGGATAAGGCAATGTTGGTTTAGTCTTTGAAGCTACAACGGGCTTACCAATTTGGTCATTAGTTTGGACTACCGGAGGTTGGACGTTTTTGGTGCTTGGTTGCGCCGTATCCTTTGTCACCTCGGGTTCATTTTCCATCTCTTTAGGAAGAGAAGAAATTTGAGGTCCTTTATAGGAAACACCGCTTCGGGTAGTGATTGCTTTTACATCACCTTTCGGGTTAGCAATGGTGTTGCTTGGAAGAGAACCCGAGCCCGAAGTAGAAGCGGTAATTTTTACTATTTCACGAATTTGGTGATCAGTCCATTATATTCCATTTGATTTTGCATAGTGTTGCATAACCGTGGTTCATAAGCTTTGACGTAGTTATCAAATCGGCTAGACACACAATGCTGGAGGAACTGGAGTGGGAGCTTGGTAAGGTGGAGCTTGAAAAGTCGGGGGTTGATTAATCTGGGGTTGGTAAACTTGTCCTTGATTGAAATTATTACCCCGATTTTGGTTAAAATTGTTCCCCCGATTTTGGTTGAAATTGATCCCCCGATTTTGGTTGTTTTGATGGTTTTGCACAGGAGGAAAACCAGGAGGTCGAATTTGGTTTGCAACCATCTAAGGTCGGTAACTGGCATTCCCTTGGTTGTAGTTAACTGCGGCGGCTTGTGACACGTATTCTTGGATATTGTCACGATAAATGTTGCCATCGGTGGCTGGACAATTTTGGTAAGAATGACCACCCCCGCAAGTTACACAACTTTGCTCGA
The DNA here is from genome assembly GCA_026074375.1 of Tanacetum coccineum. Classification (NCBI taxonomy): domain Eukaryota; kingdom Viridiplantae; phylum Streptophyta; class Magnoliopsida; order Asterales; family Asteraceae; genus Tanacetum; species Tanacetum coccineum. Next base: position 29,723 of record BQNB010043627.1, on the reverse strand, counting down.
CCGCTTTTACGGGAGCGGGAGCTGGAGTTTGGTTTTTCTTATCGAGAATCAATGCTCTAACCATATCTTTCAGCTCAGCAACATCGGATGAAACTGCTGGGGTAGAAGAGCTCGTACTCACTTTGGAAACAATGGCCTTGCTTCGTGATTGACGAACTTTGGACTTGCTCTCGATGATTTTTAGGCATTCTCGAGGCATTTTATCCAGAAAGTTACCACCCGCAGCGGAGTTCAATGAATCTTGATCATTCGAATTTAGGGCATTATAGAATGTATCGAGTTGATGCAATTCTGAAAACCCATGATGCGGGCATCCCCTAAGAAGATCATTGAATCGGTCCCATGCCTCGTAAAACGTTTCATCAAATTTTTGTTGAAATCTCGTGATTTCATTTCGAAGATTTGTTGTTTTAGAGGGAGGGAAGAATTTGTTAATGAATTTCGAAACAAGATCATCCCATGTAAGAATCGATCGAGGGGGCTCTTTTTCAAGCCAAATCCGGGCTGCTCCCTCGAGGGAAAATGGGAAAAGCATAAGCTTAACCGACGTACTCGGGACGTTCGGGAACTTCATCGTAGAAGTGATCTTGTTGAAATATCGGATGTGAGCATGTGGGTCTTCTTTATCATGTCCAAAAAATTGCTTGTTTTGAACAAGATTAAGTAGACCATGCTTGATCTCAAAGTTGTTCGCGGTAATTTCGGGAACAACGATCGCATCCTCGTAACCCTCGGTGGGTGCTTCGAGTAATTGCGCCATAGTACGATTATCGGCCATCGTAACTATGGGAGGATTGAAAAGTTCTTGGTTATTATTTGGTTTCTCAAGATTTGGTGGTTCAACAGAAGTTTGTCGGACTTGCTGTTGTCGACGTTTACGGGCTTGAGAACGAGTGCGCATGCACAAAATAGAAATATAAAAAGAAAATTTACACTAATTTTTTTATTTATTTTTTTATATGATTTTTAATGATTTATTCACAATGATTTTAACGGATAATGAGATAAGACAACTTCAACATAATTAATCTACTTACTTCACGGTTGCTCTCAATTTGAAAAACGCACAAGCGAGCGGAGGAGTAGGAATAGCGCGAAGCTTATTTCTCCTTTCGGGTCGTAGTTCCTCGGAACAACCCTCCTTATACCCACCTTTTAGTTTGTTAATCAAATCGAGGTGAGCCGTACGTCGTAAGCGACACAAATGGCAAGTTTTTAAATCTTTTATTCGAGTTGGGAACCAACAAGTTCACCGGAAGTTATTATGATAATACCTCAATTGAGAATATTATATTTTGGTATTTTACCAATTTGTGAATTTTATTTCTTTTTTTATAGACAATGTTTTTATATTTTTGGTTTTTCTTTTGTTTTTATATGATAATTATACTAATAAAAGAAAATAACAAAATATTTTTGTACTTTTTATATTTTTATAGAAGAAAATATTCACAGATTCAAACACAAATTGTCAAACGTAACGATAATCGTTTTCAGCCTCCCCGGCAACGGCGCCAAAAATTGACTGGCAAAATCTTTTTCCTTTTTATATATAAATAAATATAAATATATAACAAGGATCAAAATCTACAAAATCAATGAAACCGAAAGTAGTATAGAATATTTCTGGGTCGTTATGTCCCAACGAGGCTTGAATGGAAAATCGAATGACGAATTGATAATCGATGTTTGAATATGATAAGGATATGATTGGGCACTAAACCTAATAAGCAATTGCACGAAAAGATAAGCAAAGAAAATAAGCTAGAGCAGGCATAAAGGCTAGGAATGGTAAAAACACTTAAAACTTTTATACTAAGACACAAATAAGCTCAAATAAGCTTAAGACAAACCAAATAAGCTAGACTAACTCTAAATAAGCAAATTCAGCAAGCAATTAAACTAAGTTAAGCAGGAGAAACTCAGCAGTACTAACAACAGTACTAACAGTATTAACTATCAGTACTAACTTGGAGTTAGTACTGCTAGCTTTGAGTTAATACTGCTAGCTTTAACAAAACACAATGAAACAAGAAATAAGCAAATAGGCTAAAACAGATATTTAACTACCCCTAATAAGCACTCAGGCATAAGAATAAGCAACTAGAATAAACTAAAATGGCAAATAAGCTACAAAACTACCAACTGATAAACTATTAAAATTGCTTTGAAAAGGCAAGTAAGCTAAAGTAAGCTCTACTAAAGACAGTAAACGAAAATGGGCTTAATCTACTCTAAAAAGCTAAGGAAATCTTAAATAAGCAGAAATAATAAGCTAATAAGCAATAATGAACCAACAGTACTAACAGTTTTAACTACCAGTACTAACCTGGAGTTAGTACTGCTAGCTTTGAGTTAGTACTGCCAGCTTTAAAATCCCAAAAGAGAACTAGTAGTACTAACTATGGGTTAGCACTGCTTGTTCCAAACACCCCTTAAAGTTTTCACAAATCATTTTTCCCTTTTTTTTAAGCTGATTAAAAACAGATTATCAAATAACAAAATAAGACACTTATAAGCAGACTTCAATAAATAATAAGCACTTAAATAAGCTAAATCAGTCTAACAGTTTTAACTCATAACTAACAGTACTAACTAAGAAATGTGCACAAATCACTTTTAAACTAATAACTAAGCAAGATAAGCACTAAATATCGTAATAAAGCATAAATAAGCAAATATAGGTAACAAATAAGCACTAATAAGCGGTTCTACAGTAATACGAAATGTAGAAAGAGAAAATTACAACACCATGCTCAAAAACAGGGTTTAAACAAAAAGGAGTCTACAAGCTCTAGTTGTATTAAAACAGCTAGTAGGGTACATAAGACCATCCAGAACTGGCTTTTCATCCTTAAGCTTGTGGTATATTTGAATGTGGAAATTCTTCTTTTTGCCTTGCTTAAATTCTTAGTATTTGAGTTAAAACAAATGACTTATATGATTTTATAAGACTTAAAACATATTAAGTAAAGCTTTTAACAAAGGAAATACAGAGATTCAAGAATTGACTTAAAAACTCCAAATTTGCATTAAGACGAAAATTAAAGTTACAAGACTTGGAAGAGTAAAATTGCATAAAAATAAGCTAAAATTTAACTAAAAAAACATGATTCTTCTTGGGTTACAATGGCCCTATTTATACTAAAATGAATTAAGGTCTTGGTTTCTTGGTCTTCCTTCTCTTCTTTCTTCTGTGTTTCTTTGTAGAGACAAAAACCCAAGTGTGCTTGTTGTGTGAGGTGATTCTAAAACAAATCCCAGCCTTCAATTTCTTTTGTGCTTCTTTTGAGTCAATCACAGCCATCGAAAAGCTTGGAAAGTGGTGGGATTGCCAACTTGGCAATTATACATGGGGAGGTGGTGATAGTGGAGGAGGGGGAGATGTCTTACCCAAGGGGTTATAGAGGTTGCAGGGTAAAAGGGTGGGAAGACACCCGTGAGTTGTATCTGGGCTTTGTTGGGCGGGAAAAATGGCTTTGGGTAAGTTGGCAGCTTTGGGCCCTCAAGTTATACTTCGCCCAATTTCTAATTTCAGCCCTTGTCTTTTTATTCTTGTAATACAACTTGAGGTTTGGCAATTTTAATCCCTCAAGTTGTATTTTCTTCACTTGGTTGACTTTTGACTTTTACTGACTTTGGCTTTGATTTGACTTTGTCTTTTCCATTCCGTGCTCGGTTTTGTCGTTTTTGGCTTTGTTTTTCCGTCCTTTTCTTGAATATCTGTTTCCTGCACAATTCAAATGCAAAATATACAAATGCAATGTATTTTTGGTACGTTTTTAGTCATTTAAGACTGTTTTTAATGGAAAAAGGGATGTGTGATTAAGCATATACCACGAACCGACTATCAATCATCCTTCTCTTTTTTGATGCGTTTTCTATTTTTCCATTTTTTTTCATAGCATAAATCTCGGTGCAATTTCACCGTCTTCACAATCATAATTCATCCGGATAATTTTTCTTTTAACTCTTCATCTTCGGACATAATACATAATCACGAAAGTAGCAAAATACACGAGCTACATATTTTCCCATTGAATTTTGCAATTTCCCGACCTAACCGGAGATAGAAAATTTCACTTTGACACAAGAAATAAAAAACTTGATACAAAAGTAACTAGCAACTTTGATTAAGTAAGATTAATCTACAGGGTAGGCTAAGGTGTAAAGGTGTAACGAAATAAACATATGCTGTGAAAAAGACAGGGATAGCTCAACAGGTTTTTCTAGGGGATCTAACTCTTATAGTGAGAGTAAGCAATGGGTTACATAGGGTTTAACTAACCAGTGTAGTTATTTAATTTTACAACATTTAGGCTTTTTGGTGTATTCCTAGAAATTTACCAGTTAAAAATGTTTCTCCATCTAAGTCCATAGTACTCATCGTTGTGGTCTCGAGTGATATATCAAGCCAAGTTCTAACGTCCACTACATCACCGGTACACTCATAATATTTGTGGAATTTTTAGTAAACGTTTGGAAACGGAATAGGCTTAATTCTCACAATTTGGCATTAAGGGTTATAGTGCGCGAGGTCATGTAACTAGTAATTTTTACAAAAGTTATGCTAGAATTTTTTTTAAATTTGGCATAATTTAAGCATATAGCATATTATTTGTAATAGAAAAGACAAGTAGGTGTTCTAATTCTCCATCCCCCCACTTAGATTATACAACATCCTCGTTGTATAGATAAAACAAATTAAAGATAATGGGAAATAGAATTAGAACGAGGAACTCCCCTGATATTTTGCTTAGTAGATTCTCCAATTTGGGTATATGAGCAAGAATGTGTTAAACAGCCGTCTTGAGATTTCAAGACTCCAACACTTTGAGATTTCCAGATTTATAAATACTTGATATAGTTGTTTTTCAACGCATCAAATAAACCCTCAGATATATAATATATATATATAATACATATACAATATGCAAGCAAAGTATCATACAAATTATCCTTAGGAAAGAATAAAAAGTAATCAACACGGGTATCGTTTTCCTCGGCGAGAGGTGAATGGAAATCTACGTTCAAGTTGTAAATCGAGCTTGATTGTCATAAAAGTTTTTGGTTTTGGTTTTAAACTAAAAATTAAACTAATATTAATTCTAAGATTTAAAACTACAAGGTTATACTAAAATTGATCTAAAAGATATAAATGACAAATATGCTTGCTAAGTGACGTGAAATGTTCCTTAAGTGCGGGCTTAGGTTTAACGAATTAAAATCCTTAGAAAACAAGTTTCAAGAAATTAAATGACAAGTAAAGTAAAATGCTTTATAAAATAAATGACAAGTATTTAAATTGCATTAAAAGTAAATGACGGTATGTAAATTGACTATTAATTTTTTAAACCTTTTTAAAACCGCACTTAAATTCCAAATCACTAATCACTTAACAAGCACTAATAAAACTACTCACTACGCATAACGAAATTCAATTTAACAAACATAGCATTTAACGACAAAAATAAATCTACACTAAGCATGGCAAAAATCAAATACGCAAATATATTATGGAACGATAAAATAAAACTATTCTAAGTATTGAAAAGAGATTAGAAAATAGAACCCGAAATGAAGAACCGCAATGATATAAAACCACCCGATCTTACAAACTTAATAAACAAATAAGCTTATCACTTAAAAAGCTTCTACTTCACTAATTAGCAAATAAAGGTGTCAACTTTATCTACTAATTACTTCCATAAAAACCATAAAGATCAAAACTTTATCTATTTATCAACCTTATAAGACCCTTAAGCTCCGGCCTTAGATGTAGAAGGATGGAATAAGAAATAAGACATGAAAAGTTAAGACAAATTAAGCTAATAAGATGAAAACTTTTTTAGAAAAATAAGCTATTTTGAAAACTAATTTTTGTAAAAATAAAACTAGATTAAATCTATATAAAAAAACTACTTTTGAAATAAAAACTAGAATAAGCTAAAAAGCTATCAAGGCTTTTTCGAAGAAAGGATGAAGAATATAAGCTTATAAATAAGCCACTTCTCAAATAAGCTACAAGTACCCTTCGAAATAAGCCCTAGCTTAATAAGCTATAAGAAAAACTAGTAAAGTTTAGAACTTTATGACTAAATAAGCTAAATAATAAGCTCTCGAAGATAAAGGTGCTCAAGACTTAATGAATAAGTCGAGTAGGAGACTCATGACACCCTTTTTAGCATTCGAATCGAGCTTAATCAAACAATAAGCACTTTTGAAAAAGTAAAGACAAGAAAAGAGAAAAAGATGAGATAAGCAAAAGCTATTTTAGAATTTATTCTAAAGACAATAAGCTAATAAAAAGATGAAAACTTTAGATCTAAATCTACCCGAAACTAAGGTGTTCAATCAAGTGAACTCGAATCGGGTATGATTAAAGATTTAGATCTATATAAAGAAAAAATTTTAATCTAGATTAAGAGGAGGACTCGATCCAACGCGACGGTTAAAAAATGGCGATTTTTGATCTTGGAGTCATGATTCTCTTTGTTTTTCATCTTTATAGATCAATAGAGTTTTCATAAGCATGATAAGGAAGTTCATTAAGCCTGTCATTGAGTTGATTTCTTTCTGTGATCACCCTCGTTTTTGAATCAAGTTTGTATGCTTAAGGGCCTATAAGGCTTGTGTTCCAACTCAATCGGAAGATGACATGCCTTCCCGTACACTAACTTGTATGGAGTACACCCGATGGGTGTTTTGTAAGTTGTACGGAAGGCCCAAAGTGCGTCATCTAATTTATCCGACCAATAGGCACGATTTTCGCCCACGGTCCTTTCAAGAATTCTTTTCAAACCACCGATTTGATACTCAACCTGCCCTACTTGATTTGGTGGGTGATACGCGGTGGATAGACGATGATGACGCGTATTTAAGACATGACCTCTACAAATTGTTATTGCAAAATGGTTTCGGCGATCACTTATGATGGCACGAGGGGCATCTGAAATCTGGCAAGAGAGATTTGAGAAATTTTGCAAACCAACATCGGGAGCCGTCATTGGTTGGGATGCTTTTTGCTTCAACCCATTTTGACAAGTAATTGACTGCCACGAGTATATAGTTGTTTCTCTAATCTTGAAGAAGGAATCTGGCCCCATGAAGTCAATGCCGCCAAAAGTCAAAGATTCGCAAAACTGGATAGAGTTTTGTTGCATCCATCACGTTGTCCGAAATTTTGCCTTGACATTACAAATGTCACATCGGGTGACAAAGTCAGTTGGGCATCCTTGTAGATCGTGGGCCAATAAATCCAGATATTGAAAATCTTTTTAGCGTGTAATGGCACCGTAGTGTCCCCGCGTGTGAGTCCCATTATGCAATGCTTCGAGGATATCGCGAGCATCTTGCCGTGCACCGACAACCGCCGGATCACAATGATCCGCACATAACTAACAAGAAGGGTCCGTCCCAAAAGTATTGTTTTGACATCTTTAAAAAAATTTCTTTTCTGCTATACGACATCCCTTGATCACAAAATTCCGCGCATGGAAATTTGCAAAATCGGCAAACCAAGGGCATTTATCATCACTGCAAAGGTAACCCATTCCCAAGTGTCTCAGAGAGGAATGTTTCCGTAATATCCTTATTTTTGACTCACTTTGATAGGGGATTTTCAAGTCTGGAAAGGTGGTCGACGCGAGATTCTCCTGCTCCTTTTTATCACAGGATAACGAACATCAAAGTCTTGTGCAAAGCAAAATCTACCGGAGCAATCTTGGCTTAGCATCCCTGCTAGAAAGCAGTACTTGAGAGCCTAATGATCCGTAACACTATGGCTTTTGGACAAGACAAGAATATGCCGGAATTTCTTTCTCGAAAGCCATTACACATACGGCAAGAAATTCTTTTTCCGTTGTAGTGTAATGTGCTTTGAGCCTCGGTATCATGTTTTGTTTGCATAGTGTATCGCTGGAAGTGCTTGGTCTTAACGGTGCCCCAGGGACTCGCCCCCAACAGCAAAATCCACTGCATCAAATACAGCAGTGATTTCAAAGGGCGAAGTCCCAATCGGAGCAACTAGAAATTGGAGCCTGTGTTAACTTCATCTTAACGGTTTCAAATGCTTCGATGCATTCCTTCGAGAAGATAAACGGAGTTTCTTTTTCAAGGAGGTGGGTCATAGGCTGGGCGATTTTGGAAAAATCCTGAATAAATCGTCGATAGAATCCAGCGTGACCAAGAAAACTGCGAATACCCTTCACGGTAGTGGGATGAGGCAATTTTGCAATGACATCAACTTTGATTTTATCAACTCTAATCCGACTTAAGAAATCTATGGACAAGGACTATTTCGCTTCTTTGACATAAAAGTGGCACTTTTCCAATTTATCACAGATTGGTGTCTTCAAAACACCTTTGAGCATTTTGTATAAAAAGGGAAAGGCCAAGATGAGAAAAAATCACCGAAAACCGAGAAATCATCCATGAAGACTTCCATGGTTTTTCTCAATCATATTGTGAAAGATTGCAACCATACACCTTTGGAACGTGGCCTGGTTCATTGCAATATCCAAAAGGCATGCGACGATAGCAAATGGTCCTCGTAAGGGCAGTGAAGGTAGTCTTTTCTTGATCAAGTGGGTCAATCGGGATCTGAAAATAGCCAGAGAATCCGTCCAAAAAGCAATAGTACTCATTTCTGGCTAATCTTTCAAGCATCTGATCCATAAATGGCAACGGGAAATGGTCTTTACGAGTTGCATCATTGAGTTTTCGGTAATCGATGCAAACTCGCCATCCCGTAACCAATCTAGTGGGTATTAACTCTTTTTCTTCATTCTTTACCGACGGATTATGGCCTCCCGTTCTTTAGGACACAATTGAACGGCTTACCAGGGACTGATCAGCAGATAGGTAAATTAACGCCGGCATCAAGAAGTTTGATAACTTCTTGCTTAATAACCTCATGGATTTTGAGCTTAACTCTTCTCTGATGTTGAACTACGGGTTTGGCATTTTCCTCCATTAAAATCTTATGGGTGCAAAACTGTGGATCTATCCCCTTAATATCAGAAATCTTCCAAGCTATGGCATGTTTGTGTGACTTAAGAACCTTGATCAGGGTGATTTTATCCTCATCTTTTAAGTTTTTAGCGATTATGACGGGTAATTTGTCATCACCCTCTAAAAACGCATACTCAAGATGGGATGGTAAGTCTTTGAGTTCAAGGTCGGGAGGATCTTCACATGAAGATGTAACCTTTTCAGGCACATTAATTTCACAAACTGGTGACGAAGGGAAATTTGGGTCACTATTGATCACACTTAACAATTCCTCAAGGTAAACAGTATCTCCCTCAGAATCATAGATGCCGTCAACACCTGGTGGTATTGAATCATCATGTTCAAGAAATTCATCGATCTCTTCCATTAGAAAATCACTTCCTCCGAAGGGAGTGAAAGATGGGGAGCGAGAATCGATCATAAGTTCCGTAGTAGAAGTGGGATTACCACTTTCAGAAATTTCAAGTACTTCTTGAACATATTCTTCACAAGCAATGTCAATAACATCGACTCGGTTAACCGATTCAATGATATTGTAGGAGAAGGTCTTCGTATCACCAACTTTGAAGGTCACGGATTGGTCATCATGTCTAAGGGTCATTTGTTCACCGTGAACATCTATTAAGGCACGTGTCGTCCTCAAGAAAGGTCTTCCTAAGATCAAGGGAACCCGAGGATCGGCAACGTAATCAACGACCACAAAATCGGCAGGAAAGAAGAACGTTCCAACTTTCACGAAAACATCCTCGGCGATGCTGGTTGGAGTAAAAATCGTTCGATCGGCAAGTTCAAGTATCATTCGGGTTTTGGTTAGAGCTGGGAGACTTAGTTCTTTCCAAATGGAGAGAGGCATTAGGTTGATGCTTGCACCGAGATCGGCCAAGGCTAAGCATTCATTCATCTCCGGAAAATCACACGGTATAAGAAATCTACCGGGTCGTCTAAGTTTCTCAGGGAAACTTTTTAGATAACCGCCGAGCATTTTCGTTTACCGGTTGTCTTTTGTCAAATCAATTATCTTATCTTGTCATTGAAGGAGGCTTTCTAAAGCATTGTCAAATTTTTGTCAGATGTAGGAGAGCGATCCCGCGAACTTAGCTCGAAATGGAGATTCCCAAAAATCTCCAATAAATTTTAAGCTAGAAGATCGTCCATTTCACGAGCTTCTCTTTGTTGGCCCCTTAAGATATTGGCAAGGATGTTTAGTCTTTGAAAGCAACAACGGCCTCAACACAATATTGGTTGTCATTTGGACCACCGGAGGTTGGATGTTTTCGCGGCTTGTTGCAACGCGTAGTCCTTCGTCACCTGGTCGATTTTCCATCTCTTTAGAAGAAGAAGAAATTTGAGGTCCATTTATAGAAACACCGCTCGAGTAGTGATTGCTTTCACATGACCTTTCGGAGTTAGCCAAAGTGTTGCTATGGAAGAGAACCCGAGCCGAAGTAGAAGCGGTATAACTATTTACGAATTTGGTGACAGGTCCATTATATTGCCATTTGATGTTTGCATATTTTGCATATTTTGCATAACCCCGACCATTAGCTTTGACGAAGTTATCAAAATCGGGTTAGACACACTCGCCGTTGCTGGAAGAACTAGAAGCTTGGTAAGTGTTGGAGCTTGAAAAGTCGGGGGTTGATTAATCTGGGGTGGTAAACTTGTCCTTGATTGAAATTATTACCTGATTTTGTTAAATTGTTCCCCGATTTTGGTTAGAAATGATCCCTCGATTTTGGTTTGTTTTGATGTTTTACATAGGAGAAAAACCGGGAGTCGAATTGTTTGCAACCACTGAGGTCGTAACTGGCATCCCTTGGTTTGTAGTTTAACTGCGGCGGCTTGTGACAACGTATTCTCTGGATATTGTCACGATAAACTGTTGCCATCGGTGTGGGCTGACACTTTTTGGTAAGAATGACCACCCCCACAAGTTAACAAACTTTGTATATTTTATTTATTGAACTACGGGAGCGGGAACTGGAGTTTGGTTTTTCTTGGTATCGAGAATCAATGCTCTAACCATATCTTTCGAGCTCAGGCAACATCGGATGAAACTGCAGGTATGAATAGTTCCGTACTCACATTTGGAAACATGGCCGGTGCTTCGTGATTTGAAGACCTTTGGACTTGCTCTCGATGATTTTTAGGCATTCCTCGAGTCATTTTATCCAGAAAGTTACACCCGCAAACGGAGTTCAATAATCATGATCATTTAATTTAGGGCATCATAGAATTGTATCGAGTTGATGCAATTATGAAAAACCCATGATGGCGGGCATCCCCTAACGAAGATCATTGAATCATCCCCATGCCTCGTAAATGTTTCATACAAATTTTTGTTGAAATCTCGTATTCATTTCGAAGATTTGTTGTTTTAGAGGGAGGGAAGAATTTGTTAAGAATTTTCGAAACAAGTATCATCCCATGTAAGAATCGAGGTCGAGGGGGTTTCTTTTTTAAGCCAAATCGGGCGGCCTCTCGAGGGAAAATTGGGAAAGCATAAGCTAAAACGCGACGTACACGGATTTTCAAAACTTCATCGTGAGAAGTGATCTGTTGTAAATATCAGATGTGACATGTGGGTCTTCCTTTATCATGTCCAAAAAAATTGCTTGTTTTGAACAAGATTAAGTAGACCATGCTTTGATCCTCAAAGTTGTTGCGGTGAATTTCGTGAACAACGATCGCATCCTTCGTAACCCTCGGTGGTGCTTCGAGTAATTGTGCCATAGTACATTAGCGGATGGGGCCATCGTAACTAAATGGAAGGATTGAAAAGTTTCTTGTTGTTTATTTGTTTCTCAGATTGGGTGATCGTCAACTAAGTTGTCGGAGTTTGTAGTTTGTCGACGTTTACGGGCTTGAGAACGAGTGCGCATGCACAAAACAGAAATATAAAAAGAAAATTTACACTAAATTTTTTTTTTTGTTTTTCAATGATTTATTCACAATTGATTTTAAAAACGGGCCAATGAATAAGACAACTTCAACCAATAAATCTACTACTCACGTTAGATCTCAAACTCAAAAATGAAAAACGCACAAGCTAGCGGAGGATAGAAAAAGCAGTCGAAAGCTTATTTCTCCTTACGGGTCTAGTTCCTCCGTAACAACCCTCCTTAACCCACCTAGACAGAGAGATAGAGCGCGAGCGCAATTCGAGTGAGCCGTAGCGTCGTAAGCGACACAAATGGCAAGTTTTTAAATCTGATTGTTCGAGTTGGAACCCAACAAGTTTCACCGAAGTTATTATGATAATACCTCAATTGAGAAAATTCTATTTTGGTATTTTACCAATTGGTGATTTTTTATGGACAATGTTATTTATATTTTGTTTTTTCTTTTGTTTTTATATGATAATTATACTATTGAAAAGAAAATGAAAAATTATTTTGTACTATTTTATATTTTATAGAATAAAAAATTCACTAAAGATTCAAACCAAATTGTCAAACGTAACGATAATCGTTTTCAGCCTCCCCGGCAGCGGCGCCAAAATTTGACTCGCGGATTCTTACTCCTTTTTATATATAGATAAATATAAATATATAACAAAGATCAAAATCCACAAAATCAATGAAACCGGAAGTAGTATAGAATATTTCCGGGTCGTTATGTCCCAACGAGGCTTAAATGGAAAATCGAATGACGAATTGATAATCGATGTTTGAATATGACAAGGATATGATTGGGCACTAAACCTAATAAGCAAATGCACGAAAAGATAAGCAAGGAAAATAAGCTAGAGCAGGCATAAAGGCTAGGAATGGTAAAAACACTTAAAACTTTTATACTAAGGCACAAATAAGCTCAAATAAGCTTAAGAAAAACCAAATAAGCTAGACTAACTCTAAATAAGCAAATTCAGCAAGCAATTAAACTAAGTTAAGCAGGAGAAACTCAGCAGTACTAACAAAAGTACTAACAGTATTAACTATCAGTACTAACTTGGAGTTAGTACTGCTAGCTTTGAGTTAATACTGCTAGCTTAGAGTTAGTACTGCTAGCTTTAACAAAACACAGTGAAACAAGAAATAAGCAAATAGGCTAAAACAGATATTTAACTACCCCTAATAAGCACTCAGGCATAAGAATAAGCAACTAGAATAAACTAAAATGGCAAATAAGCTAAAAAGCTACAAACTGATAAACTATTAAAATTGCTTTGAAAAGGCGAATAAGCTTAAATAAGCTCTACTAAAGACAGTAAACGAAAATGGGCTTAATCTACTCTAAAAAGCTAAGGAAATCTTAAATAAGCAAAAATAATAAGCTAATAAGCAATAATGAACCAACAGACTACAGTATTTTGTTTTAACCACCAGTACTAACTTGGAGTTAGTACTGCTAGCTTTGAGTTAGTACTGCTAGCTTTAAAAATCCCAAAATAGAACCAGCAGTACTAACTATGGGTTAGTACTGCTTGTTCCAAACACCCCTTAAAGTTTTCACAAATCATTTCCCTTTTTTTATTTATTTTTATTTTAAGCTGAATATAAACAGTTTATCAAATAACAAAATAAGACACTTATAAGCAGATTTCAATCAAGAATAAGCACTTAAATAAGCTAAATCAATCTAACAGTATTAACTAAACATACTACCAGTACTAACTAAGAAAGTGACACAAACTATTTTTAAACTAACAACTAAGCAAGATAAGCACTAAACATCATGATAAAGCATAAATAAGCAAATATAGGTAACAAGTAAGCACTATAAGCAGTTCTACAGTAAATAAGAAAAATAATAAGAAAAAGAGAGATTTACAACACCCTTGCTCAAAACAGGATTAAACAAAGAATCTACAAGCTCTAGCTTGTGTAAAACAAGCTAGTAGTGTCCATAAGCCCATCCAGAACTGGCTTATCATCCATAAGCTGTGGTATATTTGAGTGTGGATTTTTTTTATTTTGATTTTTTCTTAACTAATTAACTTCTTAAGTTTACTTCATTAAAACAGCTTATAAATAAGCTGTATTGAAAGCTTTTTGAACACAAAACAACACAATTAAGAAGCTTAACACTTGGAATTGTAAATTGAGTTAAAACCTCAAATTTGCATTAAAACTTGAAAGTGTTACAAAGCTGAAAGTAAAAGCTGTAAAATGACTTTAAAAACTAAAAATAAGCTAAGTTATATTAAAAATTAAGCTAAGATAATCTAAGATGCCTTCAAGGCTTACAAAAGGCTCTATTTATAGCCGAAGTCTTCTCTTCTTGGACATGCAGCTTGTGTTTTCTTTGTGAGAGACTTCCATGGTGTTTTAGTTGTGTGAGGGACTGACAAAGTAAATCCTCAGCCATACAATTTCTTGTGCTTCTTTATTTGAGTCAATTCTAGCCATCAAAATTTACTTGAAATGGTAGGATTGCCGAACATGGCAATTATAAAGCTGGGGGAGATAGTGGAGGAGGGGGAAATGTTTTATCCAGGGGCTGTAGAGTTGCAGGTAATAAGGGGTGGGAAGACCACCGTGAGTTGTATCTGGGTTTAGTTGGGCGGGAAAAAATGGCTCTGGATAAGTTGGCAGCTTTGGCCCCTCAAGTTATACTTCCCCCAATTTCCAATTTTAGTCATTGTCTTGTTATTCTTGTGATACAACTTGAGGTTTGGCAATTTTTAGTCCCTCAAGTTGTATTTTCTTCACTTGGTTGACTTTTAACTTTGTCAGGGTTGACTTTCTGACTTTGACTGACTTTGGCTTCGATTTGACTTTGTCTTTTCCATTCCGCTTGGTTTTGTTGTTTTTGGCTTTGTTTTTCGTCCTTTTCTTGAATATCCGTTTCCTGCACAATTCCAATACAAAACATACAAATACAATGTATTTTTGGTACGTTTTTAGTCTTTTAAGTCCATTTTTAATGGAAAATGGTATGTGTAATTAAGCATATACCAGTAATCATCAGGATTCTTGTATATCCTTTGAGATGGTCCCCTCCATCCATCAACACCTCTCTTTCTATACACTCCCATTTTCTTTGCTTGTTTAAGAACCCTTTCTGCATCATTTTTTTTGATTTGCTTAGCTTTTTTTTCCTGCTTTAGTCATCTCAGCAACTGCATTCACCTATCAATGAAATCATATAGACATATTACCTACCTGTCATACTCACATTGACCACCACACTATATCTATTTTACATACCTGTTGTTCAACACTCTGTAGCAATCCAGTAAAGGTATGAACATCACTTGCAACAGATCTTGGATCATTAGTTGCAGCAGATCTTGGATCAGCACTTGCAGATCTTGGATTAACACTTCCAAATCACTGGATCAACACTTGCAGACCCAGTAGTATCTGCATAGTTAGAATCAGCAAAGTGTGGGATCTGCAAAGTGTGCTTGGGAAGTTAAGGATCTTGGAAATGCAGGATCAGGTGGCATGTATGGCTGGTTAGGAAAGCAATTCTTTCTCTTCCTACCAGGTTTTCTTTTTTAACAACTGGTTTTGGCCTTGTCTGGTAAAAAATCGTAGCTTTTATTATGCCCTTTTTCCTAACAGTTGCGAACAAGTTCATGTACTTAAACTATCCTAGAAATTTCATTTTCCATTTTCAGTCACACTTTTGATCCTATTTTTAGAGGCCTACCTGCCCCCCGCCCCTGCATCTTTCTCTATCTGAGGAAGTAATAGGGGTGTAGCCTTATCACTCGTGACCCACAATGAAGTACAACTAACTGGCTTAATAAAATGACTATAACTATTGACCCACATCTGTTTTGTAAACCAGTTGGAACTCCAACAACAGGATCTCTATTTAGGAAAGAGTATGCAGCAACAGCATGCACGAACATGTGAGTGCATGTAGAAATCGAGCTAAGAGTCTGATACGTGTGCATGCTACCCGCGAATGCCCTTAAAGTTGATAAAATGTTGCAGAGACGAGATAGGGAGCAGATGTCTTTGGATTTATTGTTATGGTGGGTATTGTAGAGTGATGTGGCAGAGAGAGGAGCGGGGTAGGCGAATTAATTGTGCAACGAAGCTCGGACCAGGAAGCGCACGTGATCAAGGAACCAGGTGTGGGGGGACGAGAACGCGGCGGGTACCGACGGAGACGGGATAGAGGTATTCAGGCAAGAGGCCGAGTGACGTTATAGCTAGGCAAATGGAGATCGCTTCAAAAGTCAGGCGCGCAGTTATTGAGTGACAGACCCGATCGCGTGAGACGGACAGACAACATCCGAGCAAAATAGCCGCATAAAAACCGCAGTAGACGATAAAGCAAATACGATAATTCACAAAAAGGTGTCGCTAGAGGAAACCGGCTCAGACGAGCGTTATATCGCTAGTAGGTTATAAAAGAGCTAATGGTCAGTGAGAGCTTTTATAACAACGCGCGCCATATACGCCAAGCCGCGAGCGACCGCGATGGCCGCGCGATACCGTTTTAAACAAACGCCCGACCCGCGGAATCACGAGCTTCGGTTCCGCGCAACGAGTATTATATGAAAGAAAAAAATGGCGTGCGAAATTCCGTTAGTAACTATTAGCAACGGTGGGTGCTCTGTCCAAAGTAGTGCACCTGGTGATCAAAGGCGAGCACGAGGTAAGCGAGATCCAAAGTATGATGACGATGGGACGCAGGAAATTCTGAGAGTTAGCGTGCGCGTGCACCATGTCAGCAAAAGGAAGACGTCGACAGACGAGCGCGTGCTGCATTGTGTGTTCGCGAGGCTTACAAAGGTAGATAGGTCCGCCTGCGGGGAGTCCGCGAAGAGAGCAAGCGCTCGCGCAGCTGGCGGAAATGTCAAGCATATGTAGACTCGTTAGGCGCATGCGAGTTAGACAGAGGAGTGAAGTCGAAACCTCTTGCGCATAGGGGGGGAGCTGGAATTCCGCGGACGGCGGTGTGGCAGAATGCCGAGTGTGCGCGAGACACTAGTTGAGTCCTACGTATAGAATAGACTGTAAGCCAGTATATCAAGAAATTGAGAGGCCAGATGTGATGTAGAAGATACAAGGAGTGATGCGCGAGTGTGAATGCAGAGAAGCAGCGGGATCCGCGAACTCAGAGCTGCGTAAGCGATGAAAGAGCGCCTACTCAGCGTCGCATGTCTCAGATCTAGTCTTAATCTTCTTTTAGCTAAGTGCGTTAGCAGCTATCTTATTATAGTTGTTAGATAGCTTATTTATATCAATAGAGCCGAGGATATAAAGTTATAGCATTACATAGTCTGTTTGATAATCACCTTGTTCACGTGAGGAAGATCATTATATCGATTACAAAGAGAAAGGGGATTAAAGTTTAGACTCTAAATAGCGAAATGATGTCGCTTGGGGGTCATAGAGTTTACCGGTTAGTATGCAAAAAGTGATAGAGATAAGTCGCTCTGCGTTATATATGTGATTCACTGAAGAATCGTAAATAGCTCGAGAAGATCTACTCTGTAAGCTAGCGTTAGATACGTCAGAAAGGGCATCAAGCAGCAGAGCCGCTGATCAGATATCACTACAGAACGAGAAAGTTTCGACCGCCCGGTAAGAGAGTATATACTCGCCCTCTTTAGGTGAATGGTGATTGACAAAGGAGCGCGCAATATAGAGTGTATGGCTTGAGGACTTAGCGTGTGGGAGATGCTTGTGTTTGACGAAACAAGCTCAAAGCTTGGTTGTGAGTTAATGCTCTGTAGCGGCCTTATACGTCCCAGTGTAGTATTAGTGTGCAAAGGAAGATTAAGGTACATTATGATGACTGTTACTTCGTTCGAGAGTTACGGCGACGCGCGCTTACAGTTATAATCTAGAGAGATGTGTTTTGCAGGTCGTGCGAGTAGTATCTACAGGTCATACGCCAGTGCGTCTTACGATAGCAGTTACGTTAGTGCAGCAAGTTGCATAGGGCACGCGATATGATTAGAAGGCTAATGATGATGTAGGTGCAGTCAGTTAAGGATATACAGATATCTAATACATAGTTAACTAGAGCATAGAGTGGACACACTATAAGAACAGTTTGAAAAACCGCGAGCAAAGAACGAGTGATCTAACGTATATAGTCTTAGCAGTCGATTATTCTTTTGGCAATAATTGTGTGGATATAGTGCGTGTATATTTGAGTACGCATGGGTTAGGTTTTTGTTGATAGGGAGTTGTTTTAACACTAAGTAGGTCTTTAGTGAAGAGTTGTATTATAGCATAGCCGTAGCGTTATAGTCAGTAGTAACGTAAACAGCGAGCAGACTGTGTGGAGTAAATGTGTTGTGTTTGTGACAGGGTGGTGACGAGACGGTCAAAATGGTTTAAAAACACATTTGGGTCGACTAGAGGCTTAATTTTGAATAGAAACCTATTCGAGAGAGGTAGATGTAGAGCTAGTTTTAAAAGTTTAGTTCGCAGAGTCGAAAATCACCGGGGACATGCTAGGTTATAGTTGCGTTCATCAATGTTTTTATATTCGTCGGGCGGAGGCGTTTTGTATAGGCCTTGTTATATGTACGTGATGATTGTGCTTAAGCTAGTTTGAGCTCTTAAGAGGAGTTATGTGTTGGATATGTCAGAGTGTGAATTGTTTGAGTATGCCGAGAGCGTGCTAATTGTGCCTTACCAGCATTGTGCTTGTTGATATCAAAGTAGCAGGGTGTCGTGTGCCAAAGAGTGTTGATTAATGTTGTTTGCTGATTGATTAGATAATTGCTTTTCTTTGAACATATGAGCTTATTCAATCGGTTAATGCGCTGCAGTATTTTGATGATATGATGTATTAGTGTGTAGAAGTCAAATCTATGAGGAGTGTAAACATCGCGAACTATTTGTCAGTAGTGAGACTCGCATACGGGGGATCTAATGTAGGGACGAGCGATACTATAGATGACGAGGGCCAAAAGTGTGTGATGTGAGTTTATTTGAATTGATCCAAGCGATTTATCTAGCGCTGTGTGAAATCTGTGTGAGATGCCTTTTCATGAAGCTTTTAAGTGCTTAGTTTGAGTTGTCAAATGCTTTTTCCTTGAGCTTAATTGTAGTTTTTTGGACCATTATTTTTCAATGGTATAAGTCGCGCAGCGCGCCAGAGAGTGAGAGGCGCGAGAGATGCTAGCTTATTTTTAAGCTAGAAAAGTCCCTATTGGTCCTTTTGCTTATCAATTTTGGCCAAAAGGTTCATTTTGCTTATTTTAGCTTATCTGCTTATTTTTATTGCTTATTTAGGTTTATTTTAGTTTATTAGGTTAGTATAAACCCATTTTAGCTTATTTGGTTTTGCCATAAGCTTATTTGAGCTTATTTGCTTTCTAGTGTGAATTTTAAGTGTTTTTAAGCCTTTTTAGCTTTTCTATCTATCTAGCTTATCATCTGTGCTTATTTTTGTTCTTATGTGCTTTTTAGACATAGCTTATTGTCTGTTTTAGCTTATTTGTCATTTTCATTTGCTTATTCTCCTTAAAAACTGCAAACAGTTAGTTTTTAGGACTTAGTAGTGTTTTAGCTTATTCTGCCTTGTTTAGCTTATTTAATTGTTTATTTGTGCTTTATAAAAATAGTGTCTTTTCAAAAAGTGCTTATTTTTCTGTCCTTAAAAAAGTTGTAAAAAAATGGCCAAAACAAAAACACTTGGGATAGTGGGAATCCCCGGGTGAGCAAGACTCGAACCCGGGATCTCTACCACCCTCACCAAGCGTTTTTATCCCACACCCTTAACCATTGTGCTACAATAACTCATCCGGTATATCTTTGCAAAATCTATTATTTATATACGTTTTAAGGCTTTTAGTATAATAAGTTGTTTTAGCTTATTTCACAGCTTATTCGATAAGTTGTTTTTCTCGAACTTAATTTTCTTAGATTCCTTATTGTTCAATATACTTCTCATAATTTTTTCAGAATTTTTATAAATAGTTTAGTATTTTTTTTATATTTAATTTTCTTTAAAATCATTTTTAATTCATAAAAAATTATAAAAAAGTCAAAAAAATATAATTCTTTTTTAGAAAATTTTCTTTTATCATATAGTTTTTAGGAAAATTAGTTTTGCTTCCGTAGGGTTTAAATTGCAAAATTTCATTTTTTAAAGAACGAGATTCATTCCCGTTCACTTATTTTTGTGTTTTTAAGCTCAATTCAACACCGTTTTTGTTTTAGTTTTCTTTAATCTTACATTTTAGTCAATTAGGGTTAGTTAAAAGTGAAAAGATTCATTTTAAGGTTATTTTTAAAAATTTAGGGTTTTTAGGCCCCGTTTGGATTCCCGTTTTGCATTTTTAGCTAAAAATTGTCTTCTCTTAAGTGTTTTTAAGTTTTTGCCTTAATTTTCTCGTAGTGTTAGAAAACCAATATCAATCTTATTCCATTCAAGCATCGATTCTCAAAACGACTCTTGACTTTCAATTGCTTTCCTCATCGGGGATAACGACCCGGGAATCATACTCCCGGATTACTATAATTGTAATTTTTTGATTCCTACCCTCTTATATTTATATATTATATTATAAGTATATTTTATATTTATATTTATATATTATATATTTTAAAAGGTGTAGATCAGAAGGGATCACATGGTATGCCAGATAAATCCCACCATTTGCATGTACAAGTCTTATTTTGCAAATTAACACCAAACCCATCATCTGCCTTCCTAACCACAAATTCTTGAAATCCACTTACAACTGCTTGCCAATACCTTTGTTTATATTTTAGTTTGTCTAACTCCTTTGTAATGGAAGGACAAATAGGATCAGCTAAAGTTGTGGCTTTTTCATTCATTGCAACCATTCTTTTCATTAAGTATATCCTAATATCTTCTAGCATGGTTATAATAGGTTTATCCCTAGCAAAGAGTATAGCATTGTGGTATGACTCTGAGATTCCATTCTCAAAGGTAGCACATGACCTATCCGTTTGAAAAAAATGCTCTACACCATGACTTAGGTTCCCTTTCCATCAACCAATCATATGCAAGTGGATCAATGTTTTTAATCAATTTCATTTTTTCATTAAACCTTACCTCTAAGGTTGAATAAGCAGCACCCCAGAACAATGTCTTGTAATGTAATCCATTCCATTTCTTTTTGAAATTTGCATATATGTGTCTTGCACACTGATGCGCGTAAAGTTTTATACACGTAAAATGATATAAGTATAGAAAATTACCAAACTACCCTTGAGGTCAAAGGAAGAAAGGAAAATTCTCCCAATTATATATAATAATACGTATATTTACCGGTAAGTGATTACCGGGTCGTATTCCTCGAAGATTTATGAAATTGAGACCACGTTTGTTATTTGGACAATGATTTGAATTGGTTCAGAGATGATTTGCTTTCTAAAATCCTAAAAAGTGAGCAAATTAAAGGACAAATAAACCTAACTTTAATAACGGGAAATTAAACTTTAACTAAAAACGCAAAACGAAAACCCTAAATGGTGATTAAAAATCCTAAATTTCTAAAATTAAACCTAAAATGAATTTTTCACTTTTAATAGACTCTAATTGACAAAGTAAGTTTAAAGAAAACTAGAACAAAAACGGAGTTGAATTGAGCTTAAAAATTTGAAAAACGCGAACGGGAACGAATCCCATTCTTTAAAAATTGAAATTTTGCAATTTAAACCCTACGAAAGCAAAACTATTTTTCCTAGGAACTATATGATAAAAGAAAATTTTCAAAAAAATAATTATATTTTTTGATTATTTTTCTATTTTTAAGAATTTTTAAAGTTTTTAATAAAAATAAATGTTTAAAAATACTAAACTAAATATAAAAATTCTGAAAAAATTATAGAAAGTAGCTTGAACTAAGAGGAATTCTGGTAAAATAAGTTGGGAAACACAGCTTATAGAATAAGCTGTGTAATAAGCTAAAACAGCTTATTAACCAAAAAGGACTAAAACGTATATAAAAGATAAATGATGTAAAGAACTAACGGATGAGCTAGTGTAGCATGATGGTTGTGTGTGTGGGTGTAAAAACACTTGGTGAAGGTGGTAGAGGTCCCGGGTTCGAGCCTTGCTCACCCGGGGCTTCCCACTTTCCTAAGTGTTTTAATTTTTTCCATTTTTTTATAACTTTTTAAAACTCTTAAAAATAATCAACTTTTGCAAACCAACTATTTTTATAAACTACAAATAAGCTCAGAAATAAGCTAAATAATGATAGAAAAACTTAAACTAAACTAAACCACTAAAAAGTTAACTAATTGGGCAATTTAATGACAAATAAGCTAAGGGAAAAGATAAATAAGCTAAAACAGATAACAATCTATATCTAATAAGAAAATAAGAACTAAAATAAGCACATTTGATAAGCTAGATTGATATGAAAGCTTAAAAAGCTTAAAAACACTTTACATTTAACATTAGAAAGCAAATAAGCTCAAATAAGCTAATGATAAAACTAAATAAGCTAAAATTGACTTCTACTAACCTAAAAAGCTAAACTAATCCTAAATAAGCCATAACAATAAGCAGATAAGCTAAAATAAAGAAATAAGCTCTTTATATGTAAACTGATAGCCAAACAGCCCCTTAAGGCACCTTTGAGCTTAGCTTTAAGTTTTCTAGTGAAACCTTGAGACCAAATGGCTTATTGAAACTTAAACTTTTTTTTTGGAACAACAGATTTATTAAAACACAAAACTAGCAAGACGCTAGAATTACAACGTCACAAGATAAGGATTTTTGAGCCATTCAGTCCAACTGAACGAGGACCTTAACATCTAAACTTACATCAATAATAAGACAAGAAACGAAATTATCATAAGATAGCCGCCGTTGGATGGATTTTTAGGACTCGAACAACAACTTATTGCCGAAGGACCACATCGACCCACATAACACTTAAAAATCGCCTTCGAGCACCACTTAAGCTTAGAGCCGTAAGCCGTCGAAGCAAAGGATCAACCAATTAACCATTCTCTAATCTCATCCCATTTTTTTTCAGCCCTTGCTTCTTCTTCTAATGTTTCTCTTAATGACTCTTCAACTAAAACTAGTTGTTGTTGTTGTTGTTTCTCAGTAAAATATTCATCACCTATCTCATGTTCGTCAACTGATTCCTCTATCGTTGGAAATGAAGAAATGTGAGACATGGGTTGGTGCGTATGTTGTTGTGATGATGAACCACCCATATGTTTTTGTGAACCATAGTTGGGGTTTGTGTAAGGTTGTCAGGGATTGCTTCGGGTAGTTTTTCGTTGGTTACGCTTGGTGTTTCGGGGAGTGTTTTTTTGAGATATTTTTGTATAAAATGGTGAAGTAAAAGCGTTGAGAGCATGAGAGTATAAATGGTGAGCTTGTGGGAATATATATCAACATATAGTTTTTGCTTTTGGGCCCATGTTTTTTTTTTCAATTTAGCTAGTAATGCTAAAAATGTGAACGTAAGTAAAAACGCAAATGTAAACGTAAACGTAAATGTACGAAAGTTAAAAACAATAAACACACGAAATTTAAAACTAGATATTACAATACGAAAGAACATCACGAAGTGCTGCAAACCCTGCTAGGAGATTTCTTTGTTGCCCTTATCCTAGAGTAAGACAAAACATCTGTCTCTTTTATTTTTTATTGACCTTTAATTTCCATTTTGACTTTGTTGATTTTAGGATTCTGGGAGGCAATGCAGATTTTTCTTCTTTCTTGACCCTGAGTTAAGGTATGGTTACTATAGAGAAGAGATGCATAGACTTTATCTTCAAGTACAAGAACAAAGGAGGGAAATGCAAGTGCAAGAGTACACCTTAAGGGCAAGAATTCGTGAGTTAGAGTTGGAAGTGAATGAAAGAGCAACTACTGGTGAATGTTACAAGAAAGCTGTTATTGTGTTTACTTTGGTGGTGTTTGTGATGTTTTTCCTAACCAACTAGAAGCTGTGGTTGTTGTTTAATGGTTTTTGGGGGTGGATTTTGTGTTTTGTATAGAAGCTGGTATTTCATAATCAACTACAAGGATGTATTAGGTATGTAGTTTGATGTCTTAGGTATGTAGTTTGATGTATTTTGGTGATATGTAATGGATTGAAGTTGATTAATGGAAGTTGTTAAATGTAGTTGTTCAATGGAAGCTGTTTAATGGAAGTAACAGACAAGTCAAAATGGGTAAAAAATGGGTAAAACCAGATAAGTGTTCTAGAATTGCAGAACTTAAAGACAAATAAAAATGGTAAAAAACACTAGATAATTCATAATGGGTACAAACACTAGAATTGTAGAACTTAGTCAATCCATTAGCAACCACATACTTATAGATCCTTACAAAATTTATGGTGCAACCACATGCTGCTCAGAACTTGGTAACATAAATTCTAATAGTTTAAACCATCCACTACTTAATGTTTAACAAAAGGCAGACAAACATAATTGTTTATACATGTTAAAAGCATTCATTCAGACACATCAAAGGTTGTCTCTAGCCTTTTTCAATCCAGTAAAGGTATGGACATCACTTGCAACAGATCTTAGATCATTAGTTGCAGCAGATCTTGGATCATTAGTTGCAGCAGATCTTGGATCAGCACTTGCAGATCTTGGATCAACACTTGCAGATCCTGGATCAACACTTGCAGATCCTGTAGTATCTGCATAGTATGAATCTGCAAACTGTGGATCTGCAAAGTGTGGCTCTGTGAAGTATGGATCTTGAAATGCAGGATCAGGGGGCATGTATGGTTGGTTAGGGGCATTCTTTCTCTTCCTACCAGGTTTTCTTTTTTCAACAACTGGTTTTGGCCTTGTCTGGTTAAAACATCTAACTTTATTATGCCCTTTTTCCCAACAGTTGCTACAAGTCATGTACCTACCAGTCCTAGAAACTTCATTTTCAGTCACTCATTTGATCCTATTTTTTAGAGGCCTACCTGGCATCTTTCTCTTCTTGGGGGGTAATGGGGGTACCTTATCACTCTTGACCCACAATGAAGTACCACTAACTGGCTTAATAAAATGACTATAACTATTGACCCACATCTGTTTTGTAAACCAGTTGGAAACTCCAACAACAGGATCTCTATTTAGGAAAGAGTATGCAGCAACAGCATGCACACATGGTATGCCAGATAAATCCCACCATTTGCATGTACAAGTCTTATTTTGCAAATTAACACCAAACCCATCATCTGCCTTCCTAACCTCAAATTCTTGAAATCCACTTACAACTACTTGCCAATACCTTTGTTTATATTTCATTTTGTCTAACTCCTTTGTAATGGAAGGACAAATAGGATCAGCTAAGGTTGTGGCTTTTTCATTCATTGCAACCATTCTTTGCATTAAGTATATCCTAATATCTTCTAACATGGTTATAATAGGTTTATCCCTAGCAAAGAGTATAGCATTGTGGTATGACTCTGAGATTCCATTCTCAAAGGCAACACATGACCTATCCATTTGAAAAAAATGCTCTACACCATGACTTAGGTTCCCTTTCCATCAACCAATCATATGCAAGTGGATCAATGTTTTTAATCAATTGCATTTTTTCATTAAACCTTACCTCTAAGGTTGAATAAGCAGCACCCCAGAACAATGTCTTGTAATGTAATCCATTCCATTTCTTTTTGAAATTTGCATATATGTGCCTTGCACACATTCTATGCTCATCATGTGGTAGGAGGTCTCTAACTGCCTCTTTAAGACCCGGTTACAAAGAATGTATGATTAAGACACTATCATGAATAATTAAACACATAATAAAGACTGTTTTTATCTACCTTATGACCATCTGATATGATTGTCAGGAATGCTCCCATGTAAAGACTAAAGTCTTGGCACATATGATGTACAAACCATGCCTAATTCTTAGTATTTTCAACGCCCACCACTGCCCAAGCCATAGGAAACATCTAATTGTTAGCATCTCTTCCCATGGCTGTCAACAACTGACCTCTGCAAGTTGAAGCCAAGAAACAACCATCAAGTCCAATGACCCTTCTACAGCCTCCACTCCATCCATCTTTCATAGCTTTGAAGCATATATACATCCTTTTAAAGACAGTTTTCCCACCATCTAATGTTTCCACCTCTAATTCAACTGTAGAACCATGATTTGATGTCAAAAGTTGATGTCTGTAATCCCATAGCTTCCCATAATGATCAATGAGACCACCTTCATAATTATACACTACCATTTGCTTTGCCCTTTTACACTGGCCAATACTAACATTGATAAAAAACATGTCCCTAACATCTGCTTTCATTTGCGTGTAGGTAATCTTAGAATTTTTTCTTTGCAAACTATTTTGCTATCCATTTGTATGTAACCAATGATCCCAAATCAAAATTCCTTGAACAAGTGTGATTAGGAATAAGTGTTTTGATTTGGAAAGTAGGCTCACCTTGCATCCATGATGCCCACAACCTAAATGCACAACCCTTTTGTGAATAATCAGAATTAGGTGTAGGTTTTGGATTGCCCTTAGACTTAGGATTGACCTTAGACTTAGCTTTCACATGCTTAGACTTACTCCCCTCATCAATATTCTGCTTACCTTTATCAGGGTTAGACTTACTCCCCTCATCAACCTTCTGCTTACCCCCTCATCATCATCAACCTTCTGCTTTCCTTTCTGACTAGAGCATCTTCCTTCTTTAACATTTCTTCCACACAAAACTGCTATATTTTTGTAGTCATTCCTTCTATACCATAACCGGTATCCATTAGCAACCCCATAATTAATCATACACTCTTTAAGATGCTCTAGGTGCTCAAATTTCATGCCCAATAATGGTTGCATCTGATTCTATGGTACATTGGGATCATGAACAGGATATACCTCACCGGCTTTGACCTTAAATCTGTCATCAACTGCATTATCCTCAATCTCATCAGGTGTTAAACTAGTGCATTTTCTACCTAAATTAGCATTAACATCCTCATTCTTAATGTACTTATCATCAACCAACTTATTCAAAAGACTATTTT
This sequence comes from Tanacetum coccineum, assembly GCA_026074375.1. Taxonomy (NCBI): domain Eukaryota; kingdom Viridiplantae; phylum Streptophyta; class Magnoliopsida; order Asterales; family Asteraceae; genus Tanacetum; species Tanacetum coccineum. The sequence goes on along the minus strand of BQNB010043627.1, from coordinate 2,846 downwards.
GAACACCTACATGTGCAATAACAACATCATCTTCACCTACATTCTCTGGACCAACATATTCAGATATATCTTCCAATTCAATTTCTTCTATTTCCTCATCTAGTTCTTCATCTACATTCTCTGGTCTCATATAATCAGCAATAACATCATAACCATGATGTTCAACAAATAAATCTATTTTACCCCCATTATCAAAGGCTGTTTTTATAAACATAGCTAACTCCTCATCAATCCTTAAAGGTTTCAAGTGTTTACTAAGATCTTTTTTAGGAGCACAATAATAAATACTTTCAACAGAAAACTTACAACATTCTTTAATTATCTGCACCAGTCTTGATTGGTTGGTTTTACCCAAATCAATATTTGGACATTCATCAACATCACCTTCACTATATTTAAAAGGATCCGCTGTAAAAATGCCTTCATGGTGTACATATATGTGTATCTTCTTCATCTTTATGTCAATTTAGGGTCAATTAGATCATGTGTAAATCTAGGGTTTTTATGATTTGGGGGTGGAAATCGAAAGTGTTTGGTAAAATGAATTAAGGTGTTGGTATTAAGTATTAAGTATTAACCGGTTAAAAAATAATTCAAAATGAAAAAAATATAGCCACGTCAGCTTTTATTAATGCCACGTCAGCTTTTATAAGTTCATCCGGTAACATGGGGCATAATAGCAAGTAAAGTGAAAGTTCACGTACTATCTGGGTAATATTTTGGGTTAACGTACCATATCGGTATATTTTAGAAAGTTTTTTCTTCCGACGACCGAGAACAACCTGATGTTTTAATTCGATTAATATTATTAATTGCTTGTTGATTGATACATTTGCCGTTGTTTCAAATAAATTTTTTATAAATACTAAGTTTTGTACCAAAAATCATTAGTTCTTTTCTATTATTTTATTAGAAAATGCTCTTACCGACATTTAAATAATTGTAAACCTCACGCAACCTTTCTCTATATAAATACTAACTCTTACTTTCCTATTCTCATATCATTCCAAATCGTTTCATAACAATCGTAAGTTCTCTCTCTCTTTTTTTGCTTGTTAATCTTGTATATGAATTTTTGTTTAGCTTATATTATTGGTTTATATTTGTGTTATCGTTGTTTTCAATTTGATTAGTTTATTAGTAGGCCTTTGTTGTAAGCATGCATGATGCATCATTCCATCTAAGTGTGTTAATTAGTTGCATGCGTAATACTTTAGTTCTTAAGTTTAATGAAGAACATCAAAACTAATCTATTTGTAGGATCGTTTAAATCATAACACGGGTGATGATTCGAGTGGTTTGGCTAGTTTCTAGAGAGAGAAACACTTGAGAGAGAATATTCTAGAGAGAGAAAGTGTTTCTATGAAATGAAAAGAAATGACTAGCTTGCCTCTTCCAAAGTTGGAAGAGGCTTATATAGTTCTTACAATATACCGGGTATTAGTACCCGGCTTAATACCGAAAATCATACTATTAACTATTAAACTACGAACTATTATAAACAATAAATATATGGGGTGACCGAGTCTTTTACTCATATCTAACAATCTCCCCCTAAGGGAGGTCACCCTTGAAAACACTAGACTTAAGCTCTTACAGCTTGCAGTCTTTTGATTCTTCATGTTACATCTAGTACTTTGTTGTAGTGATCTTTAGATAACAATTGAGCTTGTTCACTTTGACTTGTTTTGATTTTGATCATGAGCTTTCTTGAGATCATCAGCCAAACTTAATCTCTCATCATCTAGTAATTTATTGCCATCTTGTGCACTTGTGAAGAAGAATATGATATCAGAGTTTGCGGAAGCTTTGACACCTTTATGAGATCTTTCATAACTTCATAACAAGTGTAGGTCGTGTCTGAGCATTCGGTTATTAACTTGACATTACTGGAACTGGGTATCTCCATCTCCATCTCCATCTTTAAATGATCCTGTAATGAAACAGTTAGCAATAAAGAGAAAATTGATTTGAAAAATCAGTCTAAGTGTTAATTATGAAAATATTTTGTAACACTTCGATAGTTTTGATTGGTTGTCAAATGTTCAATAACCGTCAATTCTTATGCTGGAACAAGTTTGATTCACGTAGAATCGCACCATCGTTTCTTTCCAGTTGACACAAGTTTGATTCTTGTAGAATCGCACAAGTCACCTACCTAGAGCTTGTTTGATGTAGGCTCTAGCAGGATTTCCATCTTCATAGTGAATACCTTCGTATCACTCGGATGTTCTGGCAATATCACAAGGATAATGCGTAGGACTCTTAAGATAACCTTGTTTCCACAGTGTGTGAAAGACAAGATAAGAATTCAAAAACAAGAATAACTTTTACAATACCAAATACTAAAAACTAATTATAGGCGAACTGAAAACAAGTCATTAATAGATAATCACTTTCACATTGCCATGCTAAACGGCACCTTCGATGGATTTTTTTTCTTATTAGTGTCATCTTTTTGAAACTCTTGAATAGGGACCCTCAATTGAAGAAAACCGGAGGTCCTTACTATGAAGCGATACGAAAGGGTGTTGCAACCATCAAGATTTCGTATCCAAGTCAGAATGGACGTAAGAATAAAGAATTTATAACGGGATTTCTCAAGGACAAACTCAAATTCAGAGTAAATTACTATTTCCTTCTTTTATTATTATCAAGATTTCCCTTTCATTGTCATAGCGTATTTACAAGGAGTTTTGTTTAATGTTTTTCAGGGATTTGTGATCTCAGATCTTATGGGTATTGACATGATTACCGATCCACCGCATGCTAATTACGCTTACATGATTGAACAAAGTGTTGGTGCTGGTGTAGACATGGTACGTTGGCTTAAATACATCATAACA
>BQNB010043626.1:0-45398 GCA_026074375.1 Tanacetum coccineum | reverse complement strand
ATTAGATGCATTTCTATTCATTTAGATGCACTATATATATATATGTATATATATATATGTATATGTATATATATATGTATATATATATATATACATACATATATATATACATATATATATATATATATATATATACATACATATATATATATATATATACATATACATATATATATATATATATATATATATATATATATAGAGAGAGTAGGGATCCAGTGAGAAGTGAATTAAAATAAGAAGTGGTGAGAAGTGACTAAAACCATACATTTGAGATGCAACGACTTGCATTAGATTCATTTCTATTCATTTAGATGCACTATTTTGAGTTTCGAACGTTAATTTGATGTTTAGATGTTGCAAATTGATTTTCATGATTTCGGCACATGTAGAGGAACAAAAATCAAGAGAAAAAATGAAATGCATCTAATATACGTATATGCATCTAATTAAAAGCTAGAAAACACATTATGATGCATTATAATGCATCTAAGATTATAGAGATGCATCTAATTTAAGTCGGTGCATCTCGGATATACGGTTATAGTTACTTCTTATCCTTCTTATTTTAAGAAAACTTCTTATTTGATCTTAACTCGAGAGATCCAGTGAGAAGTAAATTAAAATAAGAAGTGGTGAGAAGTGACTAAAACCACACATTTGAGATGCAACGACTTTCATTAGATGCATTTCTATTCATCTAGATGCACCATTTTGAGTTTCGAAAGTTAATTTGATGTGTAGATGGTGCAAATTGATTTTCATGATTTTGGCACATGTAGAGGACCAAAAAACAAGAGAAATCATGAAATGCATCTAATATACGTATATGCATCTAATTAAAAGCTAGAAAACACATTATGATGCATTATAATGCATCTAAGATTATAGAGATGCATCTAATTTAAGTCGGTGCATCTCGGATATGCGGTTATAGTTACTTCTTATCCTTCTTATTTTAAGAAAACTTCTCATTTGATCCTAACTCTCTCTCTCTCTCTCTCTCTCTCTCTCTCTCTATATATATATATATATATATATATATATATAGGAGCAAGATAACAAAAAACAATAATATAGGGGTTTTTTTGAGCCATTCGTTCCATCCGAACGAGGCATTAGATCTATACTTTATATATATAAAAAATAATATATATATATAAATATTATACTGGGAATGGATTAATTGAGAAACTCATTTTAAAATAGACAGAACTCTACAGAACTATTCTAGACCAATCATAATATCATAAATTGTTATCCCGTTTTACATTTATTTAATTCAATTTATTATCTAGAGGAAAATTTTGGTATTTTAAGTAAACAAAACAAACTTTTTTTTTGTCAAAGTTGATAAACTCCCCCCTATAATAAAGTCTCGATAAATTTTTATTAAGATTATTAAATGATAATGATAATTAATGATATTGATTAATAAATGAATGTTAGAATTAAATGATATTAATTAATGTCATGATAATTAAAGAAATTGATTTGTATACTCCAGATATAATTTTTATTGATTTACACATCAAAAAAAAATGATGCGATTTATCTCTAATATATAAAATATACAATTAATTCTTTGATAAAAAATAACACAATTTTACCTAACATGTGTTTGTTTTAATAATTTTTCAAATTAAATGGTGTTTTTTATTAAAAACATTATGTTACATTATTGAGATACATGTATGTAAGAACATGTAATGTGTATTTAATTTGTAAAAAACATGTTATTTACTATAGCACATGAATGTCTTATAAAATTTTGAAACATGGTTGTACAAATCATTATGAAACATGAATGTTTTTTTTCCCATTTTACAACTATATGTACTTTTTTTAATTATAAAACATGAATGTTTATAATAAGAGAAAAATGAAAATTGTATTTTGTAAACATAATATGTTTTTTCATTTTAAAACAGTAATTGTGGATTCTTTTTTTTGTATAAAGCTCATATATTTTTATAAATCTTCCTAAAAATAAATGACACGATTTTATTTTGTGTTGATAGTAATATTTCAGATTTATATTTAACTCTTATTGAAACTTTTAAAATAAATGATAATTTGATTGTAACTTTCCCAAAATAAAAGGATATTGATTGTAACTCTACCCAAAAATTAAATGATATTGATTGTAACTCCCAAAAATAAAGGGATATTGATTGTTAACTCCCTTAAAATAAATAAATGATATTGATTGTAAATTCCTAAAAAAAATGAAATGATTGCATACTCTGCCCAAAAATAAATGATTTGTTTAATAACCAATTAATACCATAATTTTACATTCCCACAAAAATTTTAAAATTTTCAGTTATTTTACATAAATGTACATCATGCATTAGTTAGACCAGGATTGATTAAATGATCCAACGGTGTAAATCGCTTTAAATATTTTCCTGTTAGAGTTCTGTCCAATAAAATAGTTTCTCAATATAACGCCACCCCTAAGGAAACCTTCTTTGGCATAACCACTTTTTTCTGAACAAACCTACAAAACCACATTTGGACCAAAAAATATTTAGTAAAATTAATAAATGTTTTCCTTAAATTACAAAGGGTATAATAGTCAAAACACATTTTAATTTTTCTTTTTTAAGTTTTTAATTTAAAAAACATTCTTTTTATTTCCTTAATTTTTGGACTTAATTTTTTTTAATTTACTTTTTAAGTATAATATGTGTTTTCCTCAAAAGTAAAGTGTCATATGTTTTTTTTTTTAAATATTGTAAATTTACATATGTTTCTTGCGTAGAATTGTTTAGACATCAAACTTATTTTTTTTAAATGGTAATTGAACTTATGTTTATGGTTTATATTTTTTTAATATTTGAAATTTATAACCAAAAACATAAACATATACATGTAATCTCTAAATTTATAACAAAGCAAAAACCTAAATACAATACACAAATTTTGATATCAAATGAAATACAATTAAATTACAATATGGATGTGCAAGAGATTAAAAAACATGTGTGTACGCTTCAAGAACATATATGCACAGCTTTTAGAACATATATGCACGACTTCGAGAATATTTCTGCACCATCTAAAAAGCATAAGTGCATCCATTAATTATCTTGAACATATATGCACGGCTTCGAGAATATTTGTGCACGCAATCTAAAATCCATGCATCAACACACATATTACTTGTATATACTCGGTGATTAAGACTTGTGAGTTCACCCAATGCCCATGAACCTGTATTTTAACTAAAAACATTAGAAAATACTTTTTAAGGTAAAACCTGTATTACTACAAAACATACATTGACTGTAACCTTAATGAAACCTTAACCTGTAAACTTAAAACCTTAATGAAACCTTAACCTGTAAACTTAAAAGTTCATTATTACTGCTTTTCACTTTCCTATATTGAATGACCATAATAAAAAAGCTAAATGTCTAATTTACCATTGCCTTTAAAATCAATATGAATGTTTTGTTTTATACTTGTGAGCCAAAATCAAATCAATTCAAAACCTCATTTTAAAAAGAACAGGTCTTGTGTAACAGCTCAAATCAATTCCAACCAAAAACATGTTGTGTAACAATTCAAAATCAATAATCCAAGCAAATAAGTACACTTTTGCAATGGACCATCGGTAAATGAGTAAGAATGTATCTAAATATCATATGATCTACCAACCGTTTCAGTCGCAATACTTCCCGTCCTAGCAAAATCATAATCTTTATTATCTGTAATACCAATTCCTTACTTGGTACGATTCTGAAATCAACTTTTGGTGGTCAATTTTTGATAATAGATACGAGCTGAAAACATTGTTAGTTAAAGAGTAGAAGAATACTAGATGTCTAATATAATAACTTCTATGGTATGGCAAGTAGTTGGCAAATGATCTAGTGATAAGTGTAAAATACACATATCCTTTTATGCTTAAAAAGACCCAATTAAACCCAAAACAGACCAAATATGGCCAAAATATGCTTGTATTTGTGTTTTGTGTGTGCAGGTACGGATATATCAAAAATTACAAGAAAACCGTCAAAAACGGGCAAGCGCGGACACGAGAATCAGAAGAGTACAAAAAGAAGCCAAAGAATCAAAGCCGAAGCCAGAAAAGTCAAACCCGCAGTCAAATCCAGTCAACATGGTCAACAAAAAGTCAACCACTAAAATGACAAAACCCCACAACATTCCATTTTTCACCCTCAAAGTTTCACAAAAGTCCAAAAATAGCCCCTCATACCTTATTGGGCCTTAAAAACCTTATTGGGCCTAAAAACCCTATGTTACTATACCCGGATACCAAAAGCCCATCCATAAGCCCAATTACTAGCCCATTCCCTTTTGTTATTAAACTCCAGGGACCATTCCTGCAATTCCTGAAACTAGTTTATAACTAGAAAATGAGAAAACAAAGAAAGGGACTAGAAATGTCAATTCCCCAAAGTTCAAACAGAATTACCCTTTTCAGTTGTAAAATTGGGCGCGAATTCAATGTTACTGTTCATCTCCTTCTCCATTTCACCAAGCAGTAAAAAGAGAGGGCAAATAGAAATTGAGGGCTTTATTGGACAATTCATGGGGTCGTATACATGATGGCAGGGTTAGAAAAGTAATCTCAAGGCCTCACTCACACTCAAGTCACACGTCATCTATGGTGGAAGCACAAATTTTAGTGGGTTTTGCTCTATATGCTCTCAGAAAAGAAGCACAAGTGTGCCTCACATGGATTGCCACGTTGGCAATCCGTGTGAGGTCACACAATGATCTAACGGCTAAAAAGCCATAACCAATGATTGGCAAGATCAAGGGCAGAGATTGATGGGTTGATTGAGAGCCTAGAAGGTTCTTTGACAGCTATAAAAAGCCTCAACTCACACACGCAGAAATACCTTTTTTTTTACCTTTTATCTTTCTTTTTCTAGATTTTTAGTCACCTAGTGTAGCTTTTTAAATTGCTTATTGTAATTTTCTTTTAATCAGTTGTAATCCTCTTTAATATAATGTAATCAAGGTTTTCAGTTAATAAATTCAGTGATTGCTTTTACATGTTCTTAATCTCTTTTACTTATAAGCTCCATTTTCTTCACTAGTAACTCAATAAGCTACCATAAGCTCTCAAAAGTCTATAAGCTTTTGATTTGAGCTTAATACTGTCTTAATCTTATCTTAACAATTTAATCAGATTAAGTTCTATTTACCTTTGCAAATTTGGATTATGAGCTTATTTGGAAGAGAGATCAATAAGGGAAGGATCTCTATGGACTTAACTCCTAGCTTATTTATAAGCTAGGAGAGCTTGTAGCTGCCATTGTGGTTCCTCTTGTTTAGCTAGAGGCCAAAGTAAGTGTCCCTTTTAATTTCTAGCTTAAATAGTAATTAATTAGCCTATTAAGTAAGATTTGCTTAATTGCTTAATCTATCTGCTTATTTAGTTGCTTATTATAGCTTAATTTAGTTTCATTTTGCTTATTAGTCAAGTATGCCTATCTGTTTTTGCTTATCATAGTTTAGATCTCAAAGTTCATGTTATTTTCTTAAAAATCTTAGAAAAAAAATAAAAAATATCAATATATCTCTTAGATCTGCTTTATAGCTTAATCAGTTGTTGATTTGTGTTTGTCTAGTTTGTTATAATCTGATTTTCATCTGGTAATTAGGATTTATAAGGTAATTTTCATTTTAAAGCTTATGTCAAGTTTGTCATTCACTTTAAGGAGTGTTTGGTAAAAGTTAGTTTGACCTGAAAAAGTCAAATCCATTTGGTCCTTTTTCTCTAAACAGCTTAGCTTACTCAAGTCATTTAGTGTATAAGAGGTTTTAGGGGTTAGTTTGCATTAAAAATCATTTTGAGGCTTATTATGTTCATTCCTGCACCAGGGTACTTTGTTCCTTAGTTCTTGTTTGTGAAAATCTAATCCAAGCCACTCAAGGCTTGGATATTTCTTGTTCTGTGTCCTTTCACTCTAGTTGAGTGTGTCTAAGTGCAGGTTTACCCCTTAGGTAACCTGCACTTCTTAGTTTGTGCTTGTGCATAGTGCATCAGCAGGAACACTAGCAGTTCCTGCTGTCACTTTGGTTTACATTTTTAGCTAGGTAATCCTAGGACTTAGGTTTTAAAATTCAAGTAGGTTATAGAGTAGTTAAAGCTTAACATAGATTAGGGTCTAGTTCTCATTTTGTAGCTTATTTCCTTGTTTAATCTTGCTGTCAAAAAGTTATAAAAATCAAAAACACCAAAAACAGTAGGTTAAATATTTAGTTTCTAAAAATCTGAATTCTAGCTTAAGGTAGTAGTTTTTATTGCTTAAATAGTTAGTTTATAAGTAGTTTAATAAGTTTTCAGAAGCTCATAATCTAGATTTGTTTTTTGAGCTTTTTAGCTTAATTTGATTTTGTGCATTTTAGCTTAATTCCTGAGTTAGCCATTTTCATAATCATTTTCAATAGCTTAAAAGTGTTTCCAGCTTTTGTTTCTTTTCTCAATTAGTTTAAGCACATCTTAGGGAGTTTAGAACAGCTTTTAGATTTTACTTTAAGCTTATTTTGAGCTTTTTACAGCTTATTTAGCAAAAACCAAGGATAAGCCCTTGTTTCTGTAAACAGCTTATAAATAAGCTTTAATTGAGCTTATCAGTGGGTTTCATCCCATAGTGCTTTTATTAATGTTGTTCACCCCAGCTTAATCTACAACTTAGCTCTTTTGAGTTTCCTCTGATAAGCACTTTTTAATAGTTCATCTTATTTTGGGCTTAATTGGGCTTAGTTTGTAATCGGGTTGGGCTCTCAGGGTAGGTAGTGTAACTTTTAATTTTCATTGTTTTTCTGTTAGTCCTTACGTTAGTTAGTTAGTTTCCCAGTTAGTCCTTTAGGTTTTTGCACCATTAGTCCTTAGTTAAGTATTTTAATCAAGTTTATTAGTTTTAATTAGTAATTAGGTTTAGTTTTTAATAAGTTTAATTAAAGTTTTATAAAAAGTGAAAAATTAGGGCTTTTATTTTTATAAAATTTCTGCACATTTTCTTTATTTAGTGTAATTTTTATAAAATTTTTAGGATTTTTTTTTTAATAGTTTTATTATTTTTTATTGTTTTTAATTAGTTTAAATTTTAGAAAAATCATATCTTTTAATCTAAAAAGCCAAAAATAGTAATTCATTTTTCTAAAATTTTCTTTTTACTGATAAAATTTTTAATTTCAATTATTTTCTTTTTTTTTTTTTTTTAGGATTTTAATTATGAATTAATTAGTTTTTTTTAATTGATAAAAAATTATAAATATAATCTAAATAAATTATTTTTATTTTTCTTTAAAATTTTCTTTTATCCTATTTTGGTGTAGAAATTTAGTGCAGTCTTAGGGTTTATTAATGTCTATTTGCTTAATCGTCGTCGTTTTATTTGTTTCCTTATTTGTTTTTGTGTTTAATTGCATTTAATGTTCTATTTAATTGTTGCTTTTTATTTAGCGGGATTTAGTTTATCAAAAATATATGTGCTTCATTCTAAATTAGAATCCCAAGGCTTTAACGATTGGTTTCAATTTCACTAGTCGTTGGGGTAAAATCCCCGGGTGATCATATTTTACCAGGTTAAATATTACATATTATAATATTTTATTATATATATTTTTGAGAGTGTATGGTCAAAGGTGTGTTAGCTACTTCTAAAAGTTTTTCTTTGTTAGAAAGAAGAGCTTTCATCATTTGAGTATACTTTGGCATGAGAACTAAAGCTTCAGCTAAACTTATGTTGAAATGCAGCTTTTGAAACATCTCTAGAAACTTATGAAGCTGCATATCATTTTTCTCCTTTTGTTTTTGAGCTTTCATCCTTTGAGGATATGGAAGGTGGGTCTTTTTAGAAGGTTCTTTTGAAGGTGGAGAATTATTAACTTGAGCAGAAGAAGGCTCAGGAGAAATTGGACTACTAACCGGCTTAACCGGATCATGAGATTTTTGGATAACCGGAGGCTGGATGTCTTTGGTGCTTGGTAGCACCTTATCCTTGGTCACCTCGGTTTCCTTCTCAGTCAAAGATTCATTCTCATCAAAGAGAGGAGGAGGAATTGGTGGCACCGGTGTGTAAGAAAGTCCGCTTTGAGTCGTAATGGCTCTAGCTTCACACCTTGGATTTGTGATAGTATTACTAGGTAAAGTTCCTGAACCTGATGCATTGTTATTTCCCATTTGCTTTTGAAACATGTTAAGCATCATATTTTGAAAATTCCTTTGCTCATTTTGAAAATCTTGTTGTTCCCTTTTGAAATCATTCAAATTCTTATCAGGAGTACTCCCGAGTGACACGGTAAAGAACCCGAAATTGAACCTCAATTTGACTTTGTTTGCTCGTTCTTATCTAATAAGGGGTCCTCAAAGCTCCTCCAACTCCTTTAAATCGGTCAATGCCATCCAAACGTGTTTCAAATCAACCACTAATATTCTCAAGGACCAACTACAAGTCAACACTTTAACAGTTAATGAAATTGAAACACCAACCCCAAAAGAACCCAAAAAAGCTTTAGAAGATGAGTTTGTGGACTTGCATCTCAAATTATCGATTCTTGAAGTTCTAGCTCATGTCCTGATATATGACGCCCTCTTAGATAAGTAAATAGTGAGTTTAGAGCTAGAGGAAAATGGGTCAAAATACATACAAAGTGTAGCACCTAAGAAAATGAAGGATCTTGGATAATTCATTCTACCTTGTACACTAGGGGACTCTAAGCCTTTTGATACCCTAGCCGATTTGGGGTTGTTGGTTTGTGCTCATGTCATATGGATATTTATACGGCTAGGAATACGTGAGCCTACGGGGTCACACACGTTTACACTTAGATATCATTCTATTAGTATATATAATAATAGAAGCGTATGTTTATTATATATATTAATTCAACGATGAAACACTAACGGTCGTTAATTACTTTGTTAGAGATAACTAACTAATAAGGCTTTTAATTAATGGGTAATTAAAGGTAATTAACCATAAATAATTAAAAAGTCAAAAAGTCAACACCAAGGGTGTCTGGCTTGTTAGTTTGACCGGCCTAAGGACCCCAAGGGGGATGGGTTGGGCTTGTGAGCTATCTTTTCCTCCAAGTTATCTATTTTAGGTAAACCCTAAAATCTTCTAGTATATAAGGAGGACCCTAGAGCTCATAATTCGTATCCATTCTTCTCCTTGTAGTCGAAACACATAACAAACACCCTTTGGGGAAGTTTTTGAGTTTTGACTACTCGTAGAACTCTTGTAGTCGAACGAAATAAACGCCCCATGTGGGAAAGTGTTTGAGTTTCGACTACATCTAGTGTTTCACTTGATCGTTGATTAAAGAACTAGCAATCAGGTGATACTGTTCAACGTGTAGTGTGGATACACGTAGGGGTTACATGCCTTGGTAACTCGTAGCGGTTTTTGGTCGCATGGTATTACACACATGCGTGTACTCGATGACGCTTGTGTTTCGTCACTAGCTTGGTTTCTCGAGGTATGTTTCTTTATTTATGTTTTTTATGTGTTAATTATTTATGTTATATGTTTTATATTCCGCTGCGTAGCTCGCTTAATATTCTAGTAATATTAGGTTATTTAGATAACGAAATCCAACAGTGGCATCACGAGCCATTCATATAGCGTAGTAGTTACATAAAAACGTAAATATTTTGTAAAATATGTTCCCCATATAGGATTTTGTTGTCTTTTTATGTGAAAATTATTTTAGGAAATTATTTAGTGAAATATATTGCTTTAATTGGTCACATAAGTTAAGAAGTAAATATATGAGATATATTTTACATGTTTTTCCTAAAATACTTAAATATTGTATTTGTATTTTAGAATATAAGATATTTGTTGCTTATTTATCTAGTTATAAATTGTCAACCATGGATTACATGCATGCAAACCATGGTTTATTAAGCTTAAATATTTATATGTGTATGAATGCATGTGTGTGTTTTTGTAGTATGCATGGGAATTTTTACGTGAATTATTTAATTGCGATATTAGGGAAGACCATTGTTGAATTAACTGCGTATTTGTTTCCCGTTTAGTATGATTAATTTTGTTTAATATGTTTTGCATGTTTTTATTTATATATTTCAATTTTATAAATATATATAATTATTCAAAAATGATTTTCAAAATTAATATGGATTGAAGTACATGATTAAGATGCTTATTGTGTGTATATTGATACGTACAGTTTGCTAAATCATGGACTAAATACGTAAATTTGTAATTTTCTTGCAACGTTTTATAACGCATGGGATTAGTGGTTTCCGAAAGGGAACCCACGACGGAACAACGCAAGAATACACAAATTTTACATAAATAATTTTAACAATATTTTAAGTATGTCGTAAATCGATACTAGGGTTTGATTATTTCCCGTGGGGAATTAACCTTATCCGTAGTTGGATCACATATACTTAGAAATGTTGTGGAAACATGGTAACCCTAATTTTATAAATGACATTTAAATTTATAAAATGTAGGGATTTCTATTTCTGGAAAGTGTTAAAACAAAAATGGAAATGTTTTAAAAATAACTAGTATTAATAATGTTGTATGCATGCTTCCTTATATACAAATTTTTGGTTACATTATTTATCAAATTTTACCCTTAAAAATAAGCCAGTTGCCATCCAAGTATGGAATCACTTGATTTTGTATTTTTGCTCAAAAACAGTTTTAGGTGAATTTGCAAAAATTCAAGGTAATATAACAATCGTATGGTCAAACCTAAGACTGTAAAATTACTGATACTGTATTGGACGACTTATAATCGAGTATGGATGTTTAGAACTTTGACCCGATGGCATACGATGGTGTTAAACATGCTACTTGACATTATAACTCTGGATTATATTGCCTTGTGCCCCATAATCGCTAAGAGTTGCACTTGTTGGTAATTATCTCACGCATATTACCTTTTGAGGTTTTACCATTTCTAGTAGATCAACTGCATTAATGGTGTTACTTTTAAGTTAGATCTTAGAACCTTGTTAAAATTAATTGTTTATTCATAATAAACATGGGTAGTTAATTTTTAAGTGATGAATTATCGAAAATTCTGAAAATGAACTTTGCAAGTTCTTTTAATGTATTAATGCAACGTATACCGTAAACAAGGATTTGTTCTTACTTATTGGAAGACAAACTGTGTCTATTTTTCTTAGGAAAATAAGACTATTTCCTATACTTTTACTTATGAAATATTAGGAATGAAAGAATTAATCTTAAATTCTATTTAAACTCGTACCAAACTTACATGTTAAGTTAATTCTTTCAAGATTGCTTCAATATTCTTATTTGGTTTTGAAATCTTTGAAATAAAATAAGAAACTTGGATAAATAAAGAACTTGGGTCTATAGCTACCAAGATATCTTGTTGTAAAAAAAGACATATTTATTAGATTTGATTGGAAGACAGAAATATCACCACTATACAAGAAAAGGAAATAACTAGAGAACTCGTGTCCATAGCTATTTCCTCAAACCGGTAAGAGACGCTACACACCCCTTTGAGGTAAAGTGAGCCGATGAATGAGGAATTGCATGCCAATTTTTCAAGTTAATAAATAGCTAAGATAGCTAGAACTTGAACATACTTCTTTGAATATCTAAATGGAAAGATAAAAATTGCAAATTACTTATCACTAGTGAAGGAACACTCACACTGTTATTAGATCTAGTAGGAGTAATGCATTTTATGAAATGAAATTAACAAACATGCAATGTTGTCAAATTCAGTAGGAGTTATGAGTTGTTTACCTCATAGCCATCCTATTTTATTTCTGGCTTAGCTTGAAATAATAAATTACTTTCCAAGTGTGAAACATCTACATTTAGTAAGAATCACGGTATATTATCATTGATAACTTGTTGCCTTTGAGATGTCGCTTCCGTTTAAAGTTATCTTTGATAGTTATGCACGATTCCTTATTAAAAGATGGAGTTCTAAATATATACTAGCTATGACTTTGACACTGCCATATTTTTGAAACAAACAAACTAACTAGTGTGGTGTTGTTTTATGCAAAGAAGTTGTACACTGCACAAGTGGGAGAAATCTTTATTGTGTACAAGGAACAACTTAGATCAATATGACTAATGGTTTCTTGACTACAAAGTGAGGAAATTATTACTCTACTAGGACTCCTACACATTTAATGTATGTGGCCCTATTAAGAAAATGTGTTAAGATAAAAAGATAAGCTACATGATTATGTTTTCTTGAAAATCATAAACATGAAAATTTGAAATTAACTTGAAATTACTATTGAGGCCATGATTAGGCAACCTGTTTTACTTTAGTTAAATAATTGTTATGTCTTCTTGGTAAGACATGTACATTAAGTCCTTTACTTATGAAAAGACTTGTAACGTAAAGTAAAAGGTTAACTTGTCATGTCTTCATGTTAAAGACATGTACATGAAGTCATTAACTTGGTCAAAGACTTATAAACGAATAGTAATATATTGAATGTTTATGTCTACGTGTTAGTACATACACTTTAAGTCATTGACTTGATCAAAGACTTATAATAGGATGTAATTGGCTTAGTAATACTATGTATACCATTATGTTTTAACTTAAGTTGGTAAATAGGAAAAGCCATAAAGTATAAGATTAATCTTATTGGAATACCACAAGTTTATGATATGTTCAACTAGGGTAATCAAACTATATATTGATATTGTTGTGATTCATGATGATCTTAAACTTGATTTAACTCCTAAAAGAGATCAAGGTTAGATATTTGAGTATGTCGTGCATATACCCAATTACACTCCAGCTAATAAGGTTAATTAAGATAAAATGAGATGTATCTCATTGTGTCTTAGTTGAATTTCCATTTTGTTAAAATCTCTTGGAGATTATTATTAACAATTGTCTAGAACTGTTAAGTGTACTTTGTTGGATACTCAAAGAAAATGATTGGATACTATTTTTACAACCCACACAAGAACAAATCTTATGTTGCTTGTCATACTGGGTAATTTGTGAATAGTCTCAAATGTACAAGAAGCGAGTGGGAGTCTCACTTTGCTAAAAGTGAGTGGGAGTAACGTAGGGCTTGAACTAATTCAAGAAGAAGATACATAAACCTTCTAAACGCACTAGCGAATGTCATACTAAGGCTAAACATGAAAATAATGAACCTTAGAATGATGTTACTCATATTCATAGATCTACAAGGATACCTCATGATATATTTCTATATCAATGATGAGGAATATGAGTTAGAGGATCATTATGAACCTCTTAACCATAGGAGATGCACTATTAGATCTAGGATTTAATGAATGACTTAAAGACTATGAATGAAGAGATGCTGTCCAAAAAGAGATAGTAATATTCTTAGAATTGTTTTATCTTTAACCTATCGGTTTGATATTAGGGTTTAAATGAGTTTCCTTTTAAAGAATACTCATAGGGACAATATTGTAGACATGTTTATTACACGTCAAATGACATAAGTGTTTACCCATGCTCAAGAAATTAATTATGATTAAAACTTCTTCATTTACGAACTTTAAATATATAAGGTGATTTGATTGTCATACTTGTTTTCTTGGAAAGAAATATGACAAATTAGATTTCAAGAACTCTTTATTGATTGATTACCTTGTGAGGAGGATATGTAATCAAATGAGGTTTTTATAAATCCAAATGTAATCTTTAGTAAGTATACAAAATTGCAAGAATCTAAGTGTGGATTAAAAGCACGCATCTATTAAGCATAATCTTAAATCTAATTATTAAATCAATCACTTGTTGGATTTGTTTTTTGATTATTAATAAGATAGCTCATGAGTACATCTTAAAGCTAGTGGGAGTATTTTGTTTTTACTTTTTTAAAATCGAATATGTTATTGAACATATTAGAAACAAGTTATTTATCTAAGTAAGATTTTATCCCTTAGACCGAAATAAAGTTTCTTGTAAGGATTTTAAGAAATAAAACATGCAACCATGGTATGATATGTTTGATACATTAAACATATGTGGTGAATTAAGTCCGAGTACAATATGAAATATCATTGAGTGAAACTCAAATGATCTATCTTACTTTGAGAGATTGAACACATGAATAGAAACCTTAAGTCCTACTAAAGGATTCATTATGTACATTATATTGTATAAGTGATTAGTTGTATCATTTCCATGAGTGTAAAATGATTTGACAACATTGGAATCTAATTGAAAGATATTAGAAGGAACATTCTCATTAATGCTGAATTAGGAATTCATTCCTAGAATTTATAATGAAGATACTATGGATGTACATTGTGATAATCATAGTAAGATCATTATAATCAACAAACCTTGGGTTTGTGTGATGTCCAGACATTGTTAAAGAAATGTTCATAATTTACGGTGGTTTCGCATAGTGTTGTTTGTATACAGTAGTGCCTGTTTAATTGAGATAATAATCAATCTTTATAGAAGCAAGTTTTCATCTTATATGATAACATTGCTGGCTACACATGCTTGGTTTAAAAGCATAGTTGCATAAATACACTGAAAGAATACGAATGCTTTACAGTTTTAAAAATTGTTGAGATGTTTTGCAATGTGACTAGACTTATATAAGTTACTTATAAGTGAGTGCACACTTACAAAATAACAATCATCATGTTATTCAAAGAATTTCACTATTTATGAATTTTTGAAATAAGTATTCTCAAATTTACTCAAGATTATAACCTAGTTAATATGTTCATGAAACCTATGCCTTATCACCAATTATGATTGTTGTGAATAAGACATTAGCATTTAACCAGGATCGTCATGCATTGATCTTATTTGGTATTTGGATAATGGAAGTGTAAGCAGTTGAATTAAATAATGAAATTTACATATGTGGTATGATCGTTTTTCATTTATACTACTGTGTTCTATATTTGCATGTTTAAATCCTTGAATAAATTTATTTACTCTAAACTCTATCCATTTTTGGTTAACAATATGTGAATATTGCTAAGATAAGACAAATGTGAGTGTTTGGTTGTATTCTAGAGAATATGAGATGATTCTGCCAAATTCACATGTTATTCAATGAGGTTAGATATTGGATACCCCACCTGTGTTAATCACTTTATGGATCGGCGTCATTGGGTGCATTATACACATGGTGAAAGTTATGTTTATCCTTATACTTAAGATGCAAGCGAGTTTCGCATGTATGGATAGCATCTCTTGATTATAGTCTACCACTATACTGTAACAAGGTAGTCATAAGGACTATTTTTAGAAATGTTTTGAAGTGCATGACGAACACTTGTAGTCAAAACAGAATTTGTTCCTCCACGTGTTTAGGAGTTAGATACTTACTGGGCCCCTCGTTGGGTTGATCAAATATTTGCTTGGCCAAGCCCAATGTGTAGTTAAGATGATTTTTTTACAATTGGTGATCTGAATCAATACAGATGCGAGAAACAAAATCGTTAAAACTATGGAATGACTATTGATCCATATCCATATTTAACAGGTATCTAAAACAAAAGGATAGGACTGACTGAATCCATTGAAGGCTGAGTTGTTTTTCCAAAACTACATACTCAGGTATTTCTGGGAGCATTGATGATGTTGCTAGACTATTCGTCAATGTAGTATGTTATATTATATGACCATGACATTCGCAAGTAGGAGTTGTTGATTTGTGCTCATGTCATATGGATATTTATACGGCTAGGAATACGTGAGCCTACGGGGTCACACACGTTTACACTTAGATATCATTCTATTAGTATGTATATAATAATATAAGCGTATATTTATTATATATGTAGTTAATATTCGATTAGTGTATATAATAATATAAATGTATATTTATTATATATATTAATTCAACGATAAAACACTAACGGTCGTTAATTAGTTCGTTAGAGATAACTAACTAATAAGGCTTTTAATTAATGGGTAATTAAAGGTAATTAACCATAAATAATTAAGAAGTCAAAAAGTCAACACCAAGGGTGTTTGGCTTGTTAGTTCGACCAGCCTAAGGACCCCAAGGAGGTTGGGTTAGGCTTGTGAGCTATCTTTTCCTCCAAGTTATCTATTTAGGTAAACCCTAAAATCTTATAGTATATAAGGAGGACCCTAGAGCTCATAATTCTTATCCCTTCTTCTCCTTGTAGTCGAAACACATAACAAACACCCTTCGGGAAAGTGTTTGAGTTTTGACTACTCGTAGAACTCTTGTAGTCGAACGAAATAAACGCCCCATGTGGGAAAGTGTTTGAGTTTCGACTACATCTAGTGTTTCACTTGATCATTGGTTGAAGAACTAGCATTCGGGTGATATTGTTCGATGTGTAGTGTGGATACACGTAGAGGTTACTTACCTTAGTAACTCATAGTGGTTTTTGGTCGCATGGTATTACACACATGCGTGTACTCGAAGACGCTTGTGCTTCTGTTAATACAAATAATGTCTAAAAACGGTATATATATTTTTTGACCTCTCAACGTTTTGATAATAACAAAATGTAAAAACATTTATGATAAAAATAAACGTTTACAAATTATTAATCGTAAAATTCCATTTCTAAGATTAGTAATCACTTAAGGTATGGATAAATAAATCATTGAGCATGATTAGTGATCAAGAAAAGTTTTTTTCTTAACCATTACATTATTACAAAAGTATTTTCACAAAAATAAATATACAAAATATTTTCTAATTAAATGAAAAGCTTTATTTAAAACTTAAATTTGAAATTTAAATTTTCCCCCCAAAATGAAAGCTTCCATACCAGATACAACCTTCCTCACAAAAGACAAAAACATGAGCGGAGTCTGCTAGGCGCCCCCCTTATAGGCACGGTGGCCCCCTGATATATCTGGGACCGTTAGGACCGCCTGCAGACGACCGTTGGAAATCCTGTCTATAAATACTGCACTATTTCTGGCAGAAAAACATACCTCTTAGCTCGAATTTATTCAGATAACTTTCTCTCTCTAAAAACCTCCTTTCTGTCTCTAAATCTCTTGATCACTAACACTCTTTGATCTTGTTTCAAGTGATCCAATCTTATCTCATCCCTCTTATTCTTCTATCAAGTGCAAGAGAAGAACATTCGTATTCACCAAGAAACAAATTGTTATTTAGTGATCTCTCCTCTCTTCTTCTAAGTATCAAATCTCTATTGTAATTATCTTGTGTAATTGTGTGATTCAGATTGTGTGTGATGACATCAAATAACGTCTATTTTATAGCATCATTTATCCCATGTTATTAACCCATTTTATACAATTATTGCAAAGAATTGTTACTTAATCGTTTATATTTAAGAATTGCAGTAATTATGGAGTAGTTAGTGAAAGTTAGCAAAAGGCGCGCATTCTAGAGCTTAAATGAAGATATTTTGAAGATTTACTATTCTGAAGACCAATACGCCGTATCCATCAAGGAAGATACGACGTATCCATGCCTGCACTCACCAAAGACCAGAAAAGAAAACAAGATCAATACGCCGTATCTAGAAGACCAATACGCCGTATAGGAAATAAGGAATTAAAATAATATCCTAGAATATATCAAGCGTGGTCCCTACTCCAAGAAATCCCCAATACGCCGTATCTAACCCTTAGATACGCCGTATCGAACCGACTTTCATACAGTATTAATAGAAAACTCAAAAACGAGTTTTAGGTGTGCTAAATCATATTCTCGATACCTAAACCACAAAAGTTGATTTTCAAAGGAGAAAAAGAGCAGAAGAGGTCAAGCAACGTTATCAATTCCATAGGAGACAACGTGTAATTCTATATACTTTAGTAATCGTTCAGTTTTTGGTATCATTCGTTAACTCGGTTAGTTTACCTTGGCTAAATTATTATTCTTGTATTTATTATGACGTTTGAAGGCTAATACCTTCGGGTATTAGCCGTTATTATGAAGATTTGAATGTTTGGTATTGTTTATCTCGATTTCTTGATTTATCGTTGATTTCTTGTTTATGTTTATCAATTTATACTTGTTTACGGGCTTTTGTATGCGACCTATCATTCAACTGGATCTAATGATACGGACCAAGTAATCTAGAGTCTGGGATAGCTCTCCATATAGTGATTTATACATCTAGAATAATAGGATCACAAGTATTGTCATTCTAAATCTATGTCTAGGATACGCTTCGGGCTTAACTAGTTAATTGGATATTGCCAATGGTTTATTGAACGTGTTGACTAGAAGGTGAACCTAGATAATTCAACAAATAATGTTCTGATTCCATTGGATAGTTGGACAAGTGGACTACTAGTGTACAAGTTGCCATTAAGCGGTAAGTGGGTAAAGTCTCTATGAGCAACAAGATCACCATTGATTTAATCCCTAAGATAGATTATAATCAGCAAATAAGGATGCTTTATGCGGATGCTTTAGTTATGACAGAATTAATGTGTCTAGGTCTTAGGAAGAAGTCCCGCCTAAGTCTTAAGAATGATATGCCACCTCGAGAGAAGAAATCATTGCACTAAATAAACAAACCAACGTTCTAATTGAATTAATAATGGTTAATATAGTTTTCTATCATAAGGCTCGACCGCTCTTTGATCTTCTGTTAATTAGCTTGCGTGGGTTAAAGTGTCTTGAATTGATTATAGTCACCGACCAACCTGTGCCAGTCTCTCAGGCTGAAACCCCCCTTTTACCTGTTAGAATTAGGATTAGAACTAACATAGGTTTAGCATAGGTTTAACTTAGATTAGATTTAACATAGATTAGATAACCAAAATATAAATAAATTGAGAGATTTAACCTCGCTTCAAGTATTTGACATCCTACTTACCACGAATCTACCACCGACCGGGTACACCGCCCGTTAAAGTGTTGTTTTTTGTTAAGTCGGCAAAATATAAATTAAAAACTTGAAACCTCTTAAATAAACACCACACAACGACACATCAAGTTTTTGGCGCCGTTGCCGGGGAGTGAAAATTAATCTTGATTTTTATTTTATATTTTGGTTTTTAGATTAGATCTAACCCCTTAGGAGTAATGTTAATTGGATTAGTGTATATTTGTGTATATTCTGTATATTTTTGTATATTTATTAGTTTAGTTTGTTTGTATATTTGTGTGTTTAATTGTTTGTGTATTTAATTGTCTTCTTAATACACTGTTCTGGTCGATTACTGGATATGTCGTATACACTTCCATTGGATATGGTGTATTAAACTTTCTGTCCAATACAGCGTATGTAACTCAAAAGATTAATACGGCGTATCCACTTCCATTGGATACGGCGTATCGATCATCTGTAACAGAATCAGAATCCTAATTTTTTTTATTTGATTTTTGCGCTAAATTTTTTCTACCTTTCTTCAGAGCAAATCCTGCTGATATTTTTACCCTTGTTTTAGGAAGAACTTATCAGAGCTAGTTGATTGAAGAAGGAACTACAAAAAGTCATGGCTGAAACTATTCAAAATGAAAACACAGAAAAAGCTCAATCTGAATCAAATCTTTCTATCACTAGTAACGACATAAAATTTGATCTCAACAGAAAATTCTTGGTGGAAATGCGAAAGAACATGTATCACGGAACTCATAATGAAGAAGTGGTGGATCATATTACTAAAGTACTTAAAATGGTTGATTTCATCTACGTTCTTGGCGTGGATTCTCATCAACTACATATGAAAGTCTTTCCTCTTTTGTTGGCGGATGATGCTAAAGTATGGTGGATTAGCGAGGGAAATGGAAAAATCACCACTTGGGAAGAACTTGTTGAGACATTCCTCTGTAGATTCTATCCCGAATCATATGATGGAGAAGATGAAATGTTGGACCAGGGAGATAATTGGGGGATTGATCCACTTGAATTCTTATCAAACATAAACACGTCATTCAAAATCATAAGAAAATTGATGGAAGAACTAAAAAGGTATTGTTCCATGCTTGGATAATGGGAATTAGAATAAGAGACGAATGGATGATAGCATCTTGAGTAGCAATAATACTACTTCTGACTCATTCTTCAAACCTTATCTAACAACACGTGAAAAGAGCGACACCGAAAAGGAAGATGAACAGAGTCAGACAAAGCGCAAATATAGCAATACATACAATTCTATTATTGAGCAACCTAACAAAAGAAGGTGCAAAGTAGAAAAGTTTGAAGCTGTCCAGTACTCGCTTGGACCAAACGAAGAATATATTGCTATAAGAGGATATGAATTTGATATTTGGGAAAGAAATGAAGATAATTTGTCCATGATCTACCAAGATATTTTTCAGAAAAAGGATGAAGGATGGAAGGTGACACGCACTAAGGAATAAAAGAGAAGAATCTAAAGAAAATTCAAACTTAAAGACTTCGTTGTAAACAAAAGTGCTTCCCGGGAGACAACCCAGAATGTTATTTAATTTTGTTATCGAGTCTGTCTTCCCAGACATCAATATGGCGTATCCGCTCCATACCATACGGCGTATTGATTGTCTAGACTTTATCAGTTTTACTTTTAATGCAATTTAAAAACATTATTGTCAGTCTCGCAATACGCCGTATTCACTAATCTGATACGCCGTATCTACCAGACTGACCCGTATTTAGTTTGTTTAGTTTAGTTTAAATTAACCGTAGGAACCAAGATAGGAATATACATGTTTTTCCTATGTTTCATACAGGACCTCATGAAAGAAATATCGACGAATATTGGTGGAGAATTTATAAATTTGGAGTCTAGAAACTTTAAGGCGGCTATTCAACACAATCTTGCTCAATAAACTCAACATGGAGAATCTACCAAGCAAATATCAGGGGAGTTTCTCATTCTAATTATTTTTAAATTCCCATATTTAATATTTTATATATACAATGAGGACGTTGTATAATTCAAATGGGGGGGATATTTGATGACATCAAATAACGTCTATTTTATAGCATCATTTATCCCATGTTATTAACCCATTTTATACAATTATTGCAAAGAATTGTTACTTAATAGTTTATATTTAAGAATTGCAGTAATTATGGAGTAGTTGGTGAAAGTTAGCAAAAGGCGCGCATTCTGGAGCTTAAATGAAGATATTTTGAAGATTTACTATTCTGAAGACCAATACGCCGTATCCATCAAGAAAGATACGGCGTATCCGTGCCTGCACTCACCAAAGACCACAAAAGGAAACAAGATCAATACGCCGTATCCAGAAGACCAATACGCCGTATTGGAAATAAGGAATTAATATAATATTCTGGAAGATATCAAGCGTGGTCCCTACTCTAAGAAATCCCCAATACGCCGTATCCAACCCTTGGATACGCCGTATCGAACCGACTTCGAGACAGTATAAATAGAAAACTCAAAAATGAGTTTTAGGTGTGCTAAATCATATTCTCGATACCTAAACCACAAAAGTCTATTTTCAGAGGAGAAAAAAAGCAGAAGATGTCAAGCAACGTTATCAATTCCATAGAGACAACATGTAATTCTATATACTCTTGTAATCGTTCTGTTTTTAGTATCATTATTTAACTCGATTAGTTTACCTTGGCTAAATTATTATTCTTGTATTAATTATGATGTTTGATGGCTAATACCTTCGGGTATTAGCCGTTATTATGAAGATTTAAATGTTTGGTATTGTTTATCTCGATTTCTTGAATTATCATTGATTGCTTGTTTATGTTAATCAATTTATACTTGTTTATGCGCTTTTGTATGCGACCTATCATTCAACTGAATCTAGTGATACGAACCAAGTAATCTATAGTCTTGGATAGCTCTCTATATAGTGATTTATACATCTAGAATAATAGGATCATAAGTATTGTCCTTCTAAATCTATGTATAGGATACGCTTCGGGCTTAACTAGTTAATTGGATATTACCAATGGTTTATTGAACGTGTTGACTAGAAGGTGAACCTAGATAATTCAACAAATAACGTTCTGATTCCATTGGATAGTTGGACAAGTAGACTGCTAGTGTACAAGTTGCCATTAAGCGGTAAGTGGGTAAAGTCTCTATGAGCTAGGGTTTAACCAGATCACCATTGATTTAATCCCTAAGATAGATTATAATCAGCAAATAAGGATGCTTTATGTGGATGCTTTAATTGTGACAGAATTAATGTGTCTAGGTCTTAGGAAGAAGTCCCACCTAAGTCTTAAGAATGATATGCCACCTCGAGAGAAGAAATCATTGCACTAAATAAACAAACCAACGTTCTAATCGAATTAATAATGGTTAATATAGTTATCTATCATAAGGCTCGACCGCTCTTTGATCTTCTGTTAATTAGCTTGCGTGGGTTAAAGTGTCTTGAATTGATTATAGTCACCGACCAACCTATGCCAGTCTCTCAGGCTGAAACCCCCCTTTTACCTGTTAGAATTAGGATTTGAACTAACATAGGTTTAGCATAGGTTTAACTTAGATTAGATTTAACATAGATTAGATAACCAAAATATAAATAAATTAAGAGATTTAACCTCGCTTCAAGTGTTCGACATCCTACTTACCACGAATCTACCACCGACCGGGTACACTGCCCGTTAAAGTGTTGTTTTTTGTTAAGTCGGCAAAATATAAATTTAAAACTTGAAACATCTTAAATGAACACCACACAACGTCACATCAAGTTTTTGGCGCCGTTGCCGGGGTGTGAAAATTAACTTGATTTTTATTTTATATTTTAGTTTTTAGATTAGATCTAACCCCTTAGGAGTAATGTTAATTGGATTAGTTTATATTAGTGTATATTCTGTATATTTTTCTATATTTATTAGTTTAGTTTGTTTGTATATTTGTGTGTTTAATTGTTTGCGTATTTAATTGTCTTCTTAATACACTGTTCTGGTCGATTACTGAATATGTCAAATCCACTTCCATTGGATATGACGTATCGAACTTTCTGTCCAATACAATGTATTCAACCCAAAAGATTAATACGGCGTATCAACTTCTATTGGATATGGCGTATCGATCATCCATAACAGAATCAGAATCCTAATTTTTCGTATTTGATTTTTGCGCTAAATTTTCTTTTACCTTTCTTCAGAGCAAATCCTACTTAAATTTTTACCCTTGTTTTAGGAAGAACTTATCAGAGCTAGTTGATTGAAGAAGGAACTACAAAAAGTCATGATTGAAACTATTCAAAATGAAAACACAGAAAAAGCTCAATCTGAATCAAATCTTTCTATCACTAGTAACGACATAAAATTTGATCTCAGCAGAAAATTCCTGGTGGAATTGCGAAAGAACATGTATCACGGAACTCATAATGAAGAAGTGGTGGATCATATTGCTAAAGTACTTAAAATGGTTGATTTCATCTACGTTCTTGGCGTGGATTCTCATCAACTACATATGAAAGTCTTTCCTCTTTTGTTGGCCGATGATGCTAAAGTATGGTGGATTAGCGAGGGAAATAGAAAAATCACCACTTGGGAAGAACTTGTTGAGACTTTCCTCTGTAGATTCTATCCCTAATCATATGATGGAGAAGATGAAATGTTGGACGAGGGAGATAATTAGGGGATTAATCCACTTGAATTCTTATCAAACATAAACACGTCATTCAAAAATCATAAGAAAATTAATGGAAGAACTAAAAAGGTATTGTTCCATGCTTGGATGAATGGGAATTGGAATAAGAGACGAATGGATGATAGCATCTTGAGTAGCAACAATACTACTTTTGACTCGTTCTTCAAACCTTATCTAACAACATGTGAAAAGAGCGACACCGAAAAGGAAGATGAACAGAGTCAGACAAAGTGCAAATATAGCAATACATACAATTCTATTATTGAGCAACCTAACAAAAGAAGGTGCAAAGTAGAAAAGTTTGAAGTTGTCCAGTACCCGCTTGGACCAAACGCAGAATATATTGCTATAAGAGGATATGAATTTGATATTTAGGAAAGAAACGAAGATAATTTGTCCATGATCTACCAAGATATTTTTCAGAAAAAGGACGAAGGATGGAAGGTGACGCACACTAAGGAATAAAAGAGAAGAAGCTGAAGAAAATTCTAACTTAAAGACTTCGTTGTAAATAAAAGTGCTTCCCGGGAGACAACCCGAAATGTTATTTAATTTTGTTATCGAGTCTGTCTTCCCAGACATCAATACGGCGTATCCGCTCCATACCATACGGCGTATTGATTGTCTGGACGTTATCAGTCTTTACTTTTTATGCACTTTAAAAACATTATTGTCAGTCTGGCAATACGCCGTATTCACTAATCTGATACGCCGTATCCACCAGACTGACCCGTATTTAGTTTGTTTGGTTTAGTTTAAATTAACCATAGGTACCAAGAAAGGAATACACATGTTTTTCCTATGTACGAGCAATGACTATGACCATTCAGTCTGGAGTAAGAGGAATGATACTAGCAGCCCTAAGTGAGGCGTTCAAGCAAGAGAACGTACTCGCAGAAAGGCTACATGGGTTAGATCAACAGATGGAAAGGAAAGAAGATGAGAGTTTATACTTTATGGAATCGAATTTGAGTTTTATTGGTAAGAAGTGTAATGGATGAGGCCCATGCATCAAGGTACTTGGTACATCCAGGGGCGGATAAAACGTACTATAACCTTGGAGACATGTATTGGTAGCCATGTGAAGAAAATGATATTGCTACCTATGTTAGCAAATGTCAGATTTGTTTAAGAGGTGAAGGCTGCAATGTCAAAGACTTTTGGCTAGCTGCACACAGCCTGAGATACTTGAGTGAAAATGAGATAGAATCACCATGGATTTTATCACTAAATTTCCAAGGTCAAAGTAGTGAGTATGATGTGATTTGGGTGATGGTCGATAGACTAACCAAGTTAGCTCATTTTCTAGCTATATAAGAAGATTTTAAGATGTGAAGTTAGCAAGGATTTATATTGATGAGATAATAGCAAGGAATGGAATTCTGGTGACGATCAACTCAGATTGAGATGGATGATTTACCTTGTGGTTTTGGCAGACGCTGCAGAAAGTGTTAGAGACGCGATTGGATTTGAGTACTACTTAGCATCCTCAAGCGAATGGACAAAGTGAACGTATGATTCAGACTTTAGAAGATATAATGAGGGCATGTGTTATCGATTTTGGTAGTTGTTATCATTTGATCATTCGGTGTGCTCCGTTTGAAGCTTTGTATGGAAGTAAAATGTAGGTCGCCTGTTCTATGGGCAAAGATTGGGAGAGTAGTTTGATTGGACCTGAGTTAGTACTAGAGACGACAGATAAGGTGGTATTGATAAAGGAAAAGCTCAAAGCGGTGAGAGATCGTTAGAAGAGCTATGCGAATAAGAGACGTAAAACAGTTAGAGTTTGAGGTGGGTGATCGAGTAATATTAAGGGTGTCGCCTTGGAAGGGCGTAGTACGTTTTGGAAAGAAGGGTAAGTTAGCACCGAGGTATGTAGGACCGTTTGAGATCCTTGAAAGGATTGGTCTTGTAGCTTATAGGTTGAGGTTACCTGAGGAGTTGAATAGCGTGAATGACACCTTCCATGTGTCAAATTTGAAGAAGTGTCTAGCGGATGCGAATTTGCATGTGCCATTTAGATAAGATCAAGGTCGACAAGATACTTCGTTTTGTCGAGGAACCTGTAGAAATTATGGATCGTGAGGTTAAGAGGTTGAAACGTAATAGAATACCACTTGTGAAAGTTCGTAGGAATTCAAAGCGTGGTCCAGAGTTTACTTGGGAACACGAAGACTATATGAAGTCTAAGTATCCTCAGTTATTTGTTGATCGTGCTGTTGAACCAACTAGTTAAATCTCAGGACGAGATTTCCATAAGGAGGGGATACTGTGACAACCGTGATTTGAGCGGGTTAGTTTATACCTTTAGAAATGGCTAGGAGTCCATTTTGTGTGAATTCTTGTGTGATATGTGTTATATATGTGTGCTAAGTAGTTTAAGTATGTGTTTGATATCATTTTGAGATGTATGGGCATCTCATTTTGAGTGTGTTTGTGTTTGGTAATGAGTATTCCATTTGTTCACGTTTAGTGATGATGGAAAGGAACGACGTATTGCATGCAACGATACGTCAATAGTTAGATGATTAAGTGTTAAGCGTTTATGGGAAATGTTTCATGTTAGAAATGAGTTAAGTGAGTGAAAAATGGAAGTTTGTAGCAAACTTTCTAATAATGGAAAGTGAAATATGAAATGAAAAGTTATTTTTAGAAACTTTAGTAAGTAGCGTTTATGTAAAAAGGCTTACCCAAATTAGCGTAGATTTTTGTAGAAATTTAAGGTAATGTAAATTATAATGTAAATAATAATTTAATGAAAAATAAATAAATATATATATGTTATATATAAATCGGCTAGGGATAAAAGGATAAGGAAAAAAATGGATTTTTCCATTATCTAGAGGGGTTTGACTAGAATTATGATGCTAATTATTTAGATTTAGGTATCCCTAAGCTAAATACACCCCTAGAACGACTCATACAGCCCCATAACCCTTATTTTCAGTCGACTTTAACCCTAAGAACAAGGAGGAGTCAATTTTGATCCAAGAACATTCGAGAGTTTGCGTTTTAGGTGCTAGTAATCAAGGTAAGTGTGTTCTTCTTAGTTAGATTTGTATATTCATGTAACAAAATCAATGATGGATCTAGAGTTTCATAAAAATACAGAATATTATTGGTGTTTAATGATCCTAGAATGATTAGGGATAGATTAGATGTGTGTTCATGCATGTGGTATGATTAGGGTTGCGTTAATTTATGAATTAGGGTAAACAGAATTTAGGGTTGTGTTCACGAGTGAATATCTCCATGATGGTAATAGGTTTTTGAGTGTTTCTGGACTCTAACCAGTAGCACATTGAATGTACTTTCCAAAAAGTCTAGCCTCGAATGATTTTGAGTTCGAGAAGTTGGTCAATTTGTCTAAACAAGAAAAGTTGTCAAAACAGTAAATACGGGTCAGATTTAGGTCATGTTTAGGAGGGTAAAACCTATACTTAAAAATGGAATTAAGCTTAGACCTTCTACAGTAGTTAAGTTCCATATGTCTATTGATAATCCTGTGAAAATTAGTATCTAAAAGCATGTCTAAGTATGGTAGTTAGAGTGATATATTTTGGTGTGCAATCAGATCTGAATTAGGACAGTTTTGAAGTTTGATTTTATTTGAGGTAGTTACACATGTAAGTAATACTTGGGAATCACAAGGTAGTTAATATACTCATAAATTAACATGGGTGATTTTTGGTATAAATTATAAAGGTCATTAAGTAAGGGTTTTGAGCATGTAAAGAGACACTAAAATTCTGTAATTTTGATTTAATTATAAGTAGCTAGTGTAAAGTGTTAATGAGATGGTTAGGGTTGGACATGGTGTCGGGGTGACCCATGATGGTTAGCTAAACCCTTAGACATCCATCATGTGTGTGTTACATGGACTAGAGATTTTAGCTTGGTCGCGTGTAACTGTGTTTCTTTATTTGTATAGTTGCGTGTTGAGATTTAGAAGCTGCGTTTGAGTATCTAGGTGAGTTTCATAGCCCTTCTTTTCTTATGATTTATCGGGGTGGAAATGATGCAAAGTGTTTGGAAATGTTTTGATTACTTTGATAATGTGTTGTCAAAGATGCATGGACTATACATGACAATTGTATGTTGTGTGCTACATGTTTTATGATGTGATATTGAGAATTGCGAACTAAGTCAGGGGGGATCACCTACGGGTATCCATGGCCTGTTTAGTAGATGGTAATGTGGCCTAGCGAGCGGGAAGGTTAATTTGGGAGTATCCATGGCCTGGGCTAAGGGGGTAACTACAGGGACCTTGGTACGATATGAGACGTCTTGTATCGTTTGCCGGGTATTTATGTGATTGATTGGATTTGCATGTTAGCATGTATGATAGTTCATTTATTGTCCTGCAATGTTTTCTTTATTATCACAATAATTTACGGTTGGATTTGATTTTCGTGTCTTAAACATATGACTCTCACCAACCTTTGTGTTGACGTTTTTAAGCATCATTTTCAGGTAACCATCTTGAGGATGTTGAAGTTAGGATGAGTGGCTAGTGAGACCATAGGCTTGCATGCGGAGTCATTCTCCTAGAGATGTTATTTATGTCATTTGAATTGTTTGATACTTTGTTGTTATTTGATTGTTGGACTTTTAGAGTATGTTTCCTTGTGGTATGACTTTGCTATTGTAATGCAAGACTCCTTTATCTTATGTTAGATATTGTCATGGCACATTGTGTCTCATTTGTTTATCTATTTCATTTAGTTCTCTCTATTGTTGACACCATTGCATTGTGATGATATCCATGATGCTACGCCTCGTGTTTCCGCCTAGGCAGGGTGTGACATGAGACCTTAGGAAAACGTGTATGTGTTACACGTTTAACAAAAAAATAGCACACAAGCCTATGAATGCATCAAACACTAAAGTTAACTCAGATAGGTCAAAACTAGTCACTTCACAGTCTACATCCAATAAGAATGTCATTATAAGAGACATGTATAAAATAAACAAGCAAGGCATGAAAACACCAGGTTCTAGGGCTAATACAAATGTTTCTAATTTCACAAGGGTAGAAAGTTCACATAGTGTAAGAAGATCAACGTATAAGAACATTAAATCAAAGAATAGTATCTTGAAGCACACTAAGAGCTCCTCTACATATGTGTGGAAGACAATGAATAATGCTTGTTTAGATTCTAATAAAAGTGACACAAAGACTTTGAATGTTTGTCAAACAAATGCATGTATGTCTAATTCTAAGATTGTACAAGCATGTGTAAATGTTGTTAATGACGGTTCGAATATTGTGTGTATTTCTTGTGGTAATGATGTATTTTTGAATTCTCATGAAAAGTGTGTTGCTCGTCATGCATTATCTAGGAAGTCTAGTTAAGAGAGCCTTATTTAGATCCCCCTTAGCAGCGCAATCTAAGCATTTAGGAGCTACTTCTGTAGTTACTAAATCTAGGTTAAGTGTTGCTACAACCCCAACAGCAATAAGTAACGTCTCTAATGTGTTAACACCATCATCTGATTCAAGAAACACAAGGACACTAAGTAGTTACATGAACTACAAAATTGTGACAAGCAGAAAGTGGCAAAAGTGGTTTGAATATCAACACGGTTTTAATTGGACACCCAAAAGCAAATCTGTTCAAACACCATCAAGTGTTACAAAGAGTAAAACTAGTGTTAGATCTAAGACTAGAACACCAGTTACTACTCTAAAGTGGGTAGTTAAACTATCTAACTCTTCCATCTACATTTGTTTCATGTGATGCAGGTGATCTAGCTTGTTTTGTAGATTGTTGATAGCAGATGCTCAAAGCATATGACTGGCAATCTTTACCAGCTAAAATATTTCATTGAGAAATTCATGGGAACAGTCCGCTTTAGGAATGATCATTTCGTTGTAATCACAGGCTATGGAGATTATGTTCAAGGCAATCTCACAATTTGTCATGTCTATTATGTTGAAGGCCTTGGACATAATTTGTTTTCAGTTGGATAATTTTGTAATGGAGACTTAGAAGTGGCCTTTCGTTCTAACACATGTTATGTTCGAAACTTAGAGGGAGATGATTTGCTTACGGCTTCTCGAGACTTAAACCTCTATACTATCTCCATTTTTGAGATGGCAGCTTCTTCTCCCTTGTGTTTAATATCCAGAGCCACATCAACAAAATCTTAGTTATGGCACCGTCTGCTATCTTATTTGAATTTTGGAACCATTAACCAACTCACGTCAAATGATCTAGTTGATGGACTACCAAAATTTAAGTACACCAAAGATTACTTATGTTCAGCCTGTGAACAGGTTAAAAGCAAGAAAGCTTCAATCCCACCAAAGTTGGTTCCAATCACTGAATCCGAACTCGAATTACTTCACATGGATTTGTGTGGGCCAATGCGGGTTGCTAGTATCAATGGCAAGAAATATATTTTAGTGATCGTTGACGACTATTCTTGGTACACCTGCGTATATTTTCTTCGCACCAAAGATGAGGCTCCAGATATGATTATTGACTTCGTTAATCAAGTGTAATGGAATTTAAAAGCTCAGATTCTAACCATTCGAACTGATAATGGAACCGGATTCAAAAAGCAAAAATTATGGTTTTTTATGCAAAGTTAGGCATTGTTCATAAAACTTTAATTGCCCAAACGCCTTAACAAAATGGTGTTGTTGAACACAGTAATCGTACACTAGTAGAGGTCGCTCGAACAATGCTTATCTTTTCTAAAGCACCAGAATTTTTATGGGCCGAAGCTATTGCTACTGCTTACTTTACCCAGAATCGCTCTATTGTACACACTCGGCAGAGTAAAACTCCTTATGAGCTGATTCGTGGCAGAAAACCCAATGTTCAATACTTTCATGTGTTTGGATATCTTTGTTATCCAACAAATGATCGTGATGATCTTGGGAAGATGAAACCGAAGGCCGACATTGGTCTACTCGCCCACTTGATTTCACCTCCCAAATTCCCACGCTATACCCTCCGGACATCCAGGACATCCTTCGAACATTGGTATCTTTATTGGTTATTCTGAGTCATCACGAGGATTTCGTATTCACAGCCGTAGAACAAAGAAGATAATGGAAACAATCCAAGTCAAGTTTAATGAACTCACAGCTATGGCTTCTGAATGCAACAATTTAGAACCCCAGAATAAACTGCATGAATTTTACTAATTCATCAGAATATTTACAATCAATACCTTCCAAATCTGACTTGGATAATTTGTTTGGTCCTCTGTTTGAAGAATACTATTCGACGAGTTTACATGAAGTGTTAGATGATTCCGCTACAAATACTACTGATATAGATGTAGATGACGAGAAAGCTCAAGACAGCGATAGCAGGAATGAGATAGTGGTTTCCAAATGCCAAAGGATTGTTGAGAGACTTTTGAGAGCAGAGACTATCTGGTTTTGTTTTCTTTCGTGAGCTGAGATGATATGATAAAATAGGAAGGAAAGCTGTTCCTCCGCAAAGAATATTCCATGATGGACAGAAGAGGTTTGGTTAAGATCTGTTGGAAGATGTATTCGATATATCTCGCGCCTAGAGATCTTGTTCTCGCCAGAGAAATCGAATAGAACGGTGATTTTTTCAAATGGCGGTTCTTCTTCATTTGATTTAGATTCATAACTTTCTTGGATGTTCATGGCAATAAATTTGTTTAATTCGGTAAAGATTTTGTCTTCGAGAGGAGTGCCCTCGATGGAGTAAAGGATTTTACTGCCTTCATCTAGAAGAGCATCGAAATCTTAGACTTCATAAGATCTTTCATTAGATTACATCCGAAGACTAAACATGGTGTCAAGTATTTGAATAGGAATGTTTCATAGCAGAGACCATATGAAAAGTCATTCGTTCGGTTCCAATTCCAAGGTTGAGTTGTTTTTGTAGAACTCGAAATCACTGCATCGCTCTTAAGAGTGTTCTTGTTACCATATGTGTGTAGGAAGGGTCTTCCTAAGATAAGAGGAACTTTATTGTCTTCTTCCATTTCGAGGATAATAAAATCTACGAAAAAGGTGAATTTTCCAACCTCGATGAGCATATTTTCAGCAATTCCAATAGGATATTAAAATGTTTTGTCTGCTAATCTTACGCTCATCATGGTAGGTTTATGAGTTTCGAGAGATAGTTTCGCATATAAGGAATATGACATAAGATTAATGCTAGCACCAAGATCGGCTAAAGCATTGCATGAGAAAGCTTTGTTGAAGTTGCATGGAATTAGGAAACTTCCTGGGTCTCCAAGTTTGGATGGAACTTTGTTTTGGATCAAAGCGGAGCTTTCATCGCTAAGAAAAACGGTTGAAATTTGTTCATGTTTGTGTTTGTTGCTAATGAGTTCTTTGAGAAACTTGCCATAATTTGGCATTCCTGGTAAGACATCAATGAGGGGTACGTTTATTCTGACGGCTAGGATCATGTCGAGGAATTTTCCGTAACGAGCTTCCATTTTTTCTTTTCTGAGACGTTGAGGGTATGGTATTTTAGGTGTATATGGTTTTGGTGTCGGATTTTCTTCGACTGGTTTTGGTTCTTTCGATTTTGGTTGCGGCGTTGATTCTTCGTCTTCATTGTCACTATCGAAGTTGACAGGGTTCTCAGAATCGTTTGGTTGATCGTTTGGGTTAAATGGTGGATTGTAGTATTTACCACTCCGTATGAACATAACATTTACTTGTTCATTGCGAGCTTGCGGTGGTTGATTGTTGGGAATTCTAGATTTGATGATACAAAAGAAACAAGTAATGAAACAAAAGGACTTAAATGCAAAGATGGAATTCTTCAAAAGATGGAAGATTTTGAAGATTCTAAAAGATTACCTTAATGAAGATATCTTTATGTTTAAAAGATTTATTAATATCTTTATGCTTATTCCTTTGTAAATCTAAATATCTCTAGTATATAAAGAGATATCAGGTATTAGGTTTAGGTGTGGTTTTTTGTACATAAGAAAGCGTATGTATGTGTGCACAAGTTAGAGATGTAGACGTCTATAGTGATGTGGTGTAGCCTCAAGGTAATCAAGATTTTCCTTGATCCCTGTTACTATTAGAGATAGGTAACCATATTATTCTAATCAAATAATATTGAGGCTTGGTGGAAATGTTTAAATAATAAAACCTTGTGATGATAACATTATTGTTCTTTATTGTTTAATTCCGCTGCGTATATGTTATCTTTGTTATTTAATCCTAGATATAAGTTCTAAACAAACTGAGCTTAATCGATCCTAACATGTGGTATCAGAGCCACGAGGCTCTTGATCTAGGATCTATAAGGTTGTTTTTAGTCGACTTTATGAAGGTTGCGGCAGGTACGATTTTCTGTTTTGGTTCATTGTCAAAATAGGTAACATAAGAGTTTTTGGCAAGCCCTAATTCGACAAGAACATGAAATCTTTTATGTGTCCATTCAAGATCAAGGTTGTATTGGCTTTTATTGATGTTTGGATCACATTATGGAAGAATGAATATTAGGGTTTCCATAAACCCTAAAAACAAGGTACGGATTTTTTATGTGTTCTTCTAAGTGTACATGCTTTTTTTGAGTATCGTGTTTTTGCAAGAAGAGTGCAAGAGGCAGTAGGTTGTCAACGTCAATTTGTTCTTGGATGGAAGAAAGTGTTTTATGTTGTCGACTTCAAGGTGTTAACGCATTCAAGGGTTTATAACTTTTTAGGGTTCGTAGTCTTTAACAGTTAAGGGGAAGACTATGTTTGTTTGAACGTTAATTGGAAGAGTTAATGCTGCCAAAGTGTATGTTCAATGACCAGATTAATGTTGCTATGATTAATTTTTGGTATTGTTAGATTGAAGCAGCTAGTATTGGTATTGTTTCTAAGTATGAAGAAGAAGCAACAGGGACCCTAATTCGTCAAGGGTTTGTTTGCATCAATCAAGCAGGTGTATACATGATAAGAGCACAAGAAGATACAAGATTTAGGGTATATAAAAACCCTAATGTAATTCGAGCAAGAAGGTTTTTGGTACAAGACTTCCTGTGAGTTTCATGTCGTCGTGGTAGTGAAGCAACAGGTCTTTGGGTTTCGACGAGCAAGGTTACAAGAGAAGCTCTATTGGTGGTAAATACATATCGACAGAAGTTACTGGTTTAACAAATGCTAATTGTTTGTGTTTAATACTGCCAAGGTTCTTCAAGTATTGCTTGTTATTATTTGTACTGCTGGAATGTGCAACAGCAGTCTGTGTTGTTATGTTAGTGTTGCTCGTATATTTTTAATGCTGCTAGTATATGTTTATGCTGCCAAGGTTAGTGCTCTCAGGATTAATACTGATTATATACTTAAAGCTACTGTTGGTATGGTATTAGTACTACTAGCAAGTGGATAGCTTTATCAGCAAAAGTTTGGGCTAAATATTCGTATACAAGACAAGGGCAAAATAGATTGCAGGAAGGCAGAATGTTGTTTGATATTGAACTAAAACGACAAAAAGGCTATTTTTTAATTGTTTGAATTAATTGGTTACGGAGATGATTGTTTATGACTTATTTAACGACGAAGTGGAATTACTTGGGTACGTGTTCTTATCATATCTTAAACGGCTTACAACGTTTAAAGATAACTTGTTCGTTTTATATGGTGTTGACGAAGACTTGCAAAATCTAGCAATGTGTGATTTCTCTTATGGTGCTCAATGCTCACATTTGCTATCACTTTAAGGAGTTACGTTGTTGTGCTCAGTGTCTCATATAGTTGAGGATTTTGTCAAGAGATTGCGGTCTACTTATACTTTGGTCTACGTATGAGTTTGGAGTCATGTGGATAGCACAAGACATAAGACACAAGTTTGGGTTATTCTACTTCTACATCAAGTTTGTTATACTTAGTTTTCTTTATCAATAATCATTACAAAGAGCCTATAGAATTGAAGATTCAAGAGATGGTAAACATATTGGTTTTAGGGGAAGTTTAATTGACAAAGTGTTTAACCATCAGGATATGTTCATGCACCACTTGAAGTGAAAGGTTTCATTACTACTGCTAGTTGTTTATTACTACTGCTAGTTTAAGTTTCTATTGTCTTAAGTTCATTTATCTTATTATGCATCATGGAGGGTAATTTAAGACATTAGAAGGTTGGATTAGTAGTGTAGTATATGATTTGTAGTTGTAAAGATTCAAGTTGCTTATCTTCACAAGACCTTTATTGGATTATGACAAAAAGGGGAAGAAGATTACAGAGATTTACAACTTATTATGTGTGGTGGCATGGCAAGGTTACAATGGAAATCTGAATTAAGGGGAAGTTTATTTCATTCAGGTAGATCCATGATCTCAACTTCAGGGGAAGCTTTGATTAAAGGCTTTATGATGAAGTTTGTACAAGAACATGTTTGTTTTGTCATCATCAAATAGGGAAAGATTGTTGGGAATTCTAGATTTGATGATACAAAAGAAACAAGTAATGAAACAAAAGGACTTAAATGCAAAGCTGGAATTCTTCAAAAGATGGAAGATTTTGAAGATTCTAAAAGATCACCTTAATGAAGATAAAGATTCAGAAGATAAACTTAAATGTTTAAAAGATTTATTAATATCTTTATGCTTATTCCTTTGTAAACCTAAATATCTCTAGTATATAAAGAAATATCAGGTATTAGGTTTAGGTATGGTTTTGTGTACACAGGAAAGCGTGTGTATGTGTGCACAAGTTAGAGATGTAGACTTCTATAGTGGTGTGGTGTAACCTCAAGGTAATCAAGATTTTCCTTGATCCCTGTTACTGTTAGAGATAGGTAACCGTATTATTCTAATCAAATAATATTGAGGCTTGGTGGAAATGTTTGAATAATAAAACCTTGTGATGATAACATTATTGTTCTTTATTGTTTAATTCCGCTGCGTATATGTTATCTTTGTTATTTAATCCTAGATATAAGTTCTAAACAAACTGAGCTTAATCGATCATAACATTGATAGGCTTTGGAATTGTTACCTCATGGGTTTGGATGAGTGTTTCTTGTTAAGGATCTAAAAGGACGGCCAGATTGCTTATCAGCAAGTCTGTCGAACTTAGTTTCAAGGTTTTGAATTGAAGCTTGGTGATTGTTTGCTACTGTTTCAAATTTGGTTTTGAGGTCGAGGAATGTTTATTTGACAAAGGTATTGGTTGATTGTTACGACTTCATAAAGTCATTGAATTGTCTTTGAAGATCATAGGGTTTGCCACTGGTGTGGAATCGGTAGTTGTCTCGGTTTTAATCATTATGTCTGCTTGAACGCCAATTATCGCGGTTCGAATCTCGATCACGATAATCATTGTAAAAACGTGTCTTACGGAAATTTTGCATGAATTTTGCTTCTTCTTCACGAGTTATGGGCATGTCGTCATCTTCAACGTGTGAGGATGGACAAGATTTATGTTCTTTGTACTGATCATCCATTTTCATGGTCATGGCATCCTTTCGGGCCATAATTTTGTCAGTATTGGAATTACTGGAGCCTTCGTCGATGAAAGCGACAATTTTTTTAATAGATGTTTTTGGTTTTTGATTTTTAGCCCAATCGAGTTTGAGTAGAACTTTGTCTTCTAGGAGTTGGTAGGCTTGGTTTGGGGTTTTGTAAAGGAAAATACCACCAGCAACGGCATTTAGGACTTCTTGATTTGTTTTGTTGAGACCGTGATAAAAGATCTTGATGATATTGCCTTTGGAAAGGTTGTGACCATGGCAATTTCGGAGTATTTCTTTCATACGGAGCCAAGCATCGGTTAGGGTTTCATTTTCATTTTGAGAGAAGACTTAGATTTCACTGAGGAGTCGATCGAATAGAGCTGGGGGAAAGAATCGGCTGATGAAAGCAGTTCGGAGTTCATCCCAGTTTTCAATTGTTCCTTCGTTAAGTTCGTCAAGCCAGATTTTTGCTTCTCCAGATAGTGATAGAGGAAACATCATAAGGCGGACAGCTTCTTTTTATGTATCTCTATATTTAAACATATCACAAATTTTGAGAGGAACGGTTTTGATTCTTCCATCGAATTGGTTTTCTTTGACGAGAATCAAATGGTTACCTTTAATAGCGAATTCATTTGCGGTTTCAAGAATAGTGATCGCAGGACCAGGAGTTGGAGCAACAACACGGTCGGCAGCCCACATTGGTTCATCATCCATTGAGTTAGGGTTTTCAAGGTACTAAAGAAAGTGGCGAAAACATTTAATATCAGGAACTGGAGGGTAGACTACTTTTGGTTGTTGAGGTCGTTCGTGTCTTCGTTCAAATGGAACTCTCTTGTTGTGTCGACGGAGTCTTCTATTCAAGGTTTGTTCCGGTTCTGCTAATGGTTCAACAAGTTCATAATTGGAGGCACATGTATGCATCCAAGAAAAGAAAATTTTGAAAATTTGTTTCAGTTTGCCAGAAAACTATACGGTGATTTTTGAAAAAGATGGTGGTTAAAAAAATTAAAGAATTGATTAAAGAACAGCTCTGAAATCCCCAGCAGCGGCACCAAAAACTTTGATGTGTTTCAAAAGCTTTAAATTTATAAGACTAGAATTACCGATTTATTAGATGGAAATACACGGGTAAAGTATAACCCACGTATGTAGTATAATATATCAGGTAAGACCAGGTCGTCCACAGGGATTTGACTAGTGTTGCAATAATCAGAAATAATTCTAATAATCTGTTGAAATAAATTCAATAATAAATAAATATGATTATTCGGATAGCTTCATATAATTCTCAAGCAATGGTGATAATTACGATCTTCAATTTGAGACTTTAACTTATAAGAATGGTTTCTCGTCAGAAAACGTTTTCACAAGTTAACTTGCTTAACTTAAGACTTATTTCAATTTAACTTAACCAAATGTGTCACGCAGATAATCAAGTTACTATTATATCAAGACCTATTTTGTTTATCAAATACATAAGTGAATTTCTTCGATCGAATGATAAAGATCATAGACAAATCTTTAAAACCATATAGAGTATAACGGATCTTTCGACCTATACCGTTATAAACATATAAATAAATTGACAAACAAGTTTAACAAGATCTAAATATGATAGGATTGCAAAACAAGCTTAAGATTAACAAGATCGTAATGATACCAAACACTTGATTATTATATTAACATTACTGAATAGTCATAAGAGGATTTAGCATCTTATGTCTATGATGTTCATCATAACAATGTTTAAAACAAGAAACATATGAAGATCAATTGTAAAAGTGGATTAAACACCACTAAACAATATGATTCCTTATAACCTTTATTCGAGCACTACTTCGTCGTTCATCGTCTTCGTCGGATTTTGGTAGAAATTCGGTGATTATGGTGTTGTAGGGGGTTTTGGGGTGTAAGAACTATGGATGATTGAGAGAGAATTGTTGTGGGATGATGTGAAAGTGTGTGATTTTCGTCACTATTTATAGGCTGAAAAGGGGTGAAAGTGCGGCGCACTTGTTTGAAAAGTGCGACGTACTTGGCTCCTTCAATGCATAAATCATTAATGCAATATTGGAAGTGTGACGTACAAGGCTGAAAAGTGTGTCGTACTTAGGTCATTTATAACTCTCATTAATTCTTCAGGAAGTACGTCACACTGAGCAGAAAGTGCGACGCACTTGGCTTCAATAAATCATTTCTAGTCATTCATGAACTAGAGGCTGGGATTTTCTACTACAATGGGAATTTTAATCGGGTTTTCCAAAGAGAATCAGAGTTTCACCTAGCCACCACGGTTCAGCTGGTCAGACTACAGGATGTTATTTTAAGAGACACTCGAGAGGGAGAAGAGATGTTCAAGCTTATGGAGCTAGAAATAGAGTCTAGAAATGATACTGTTAGGTCTAGAGAAATTGTAAAAGATAACATAGATGGCATGGGCCAACATCTGTAACAAATTAATAAAGTTATGTTTTGTTTATTCTCTATTTAATTACGTGTAAGAAGAAGCTATGACTCAATTATTATAATTTATTTCGCTTAGCATAATTTATATTCAAATAGGGGGGGATTGTTAGGCCAATTCAGTGCCCAATGATCTTTGCCTAGATTTAAACAGAAATTAGGCTAAGTGTTGAAGATCCTCTGAGTACAAAACTCAGAGGTATTGAAGACCCGTTGAGTGCAAAGCATTCGCGGGCAGTGAAAGGACTCTCTGAGTGCAAGGCCTCAAAGAGCAACATCAGACGTATTCAAGTCAAAGACATTGTCAAGGAAGTCGAAGATTACTTAAAGATATACTCGTCGGCTGGGATGGATATCAGCTGGTATGTAGAAGGAATACATTGAGGTTTTAAGAAGAGTTGAAGGTGGCAATACTCTGACTATCTTATTACCCTTTGAATAAGAACAAGCTGAGTGATGACATTAAATAAAGTCATCTTATTTGCATCATTTATCCCATGTTTCTTATCCCATTTGATATAATTTTTACATGAATGGATACTTAATTGCTTATATTTAGTTTTGTAGTAATTATAGAGCACTTGGTGAAGAATTAACGCAAAGGCACGCACTTTAGAGCTTAAACGAAGACATTTAAGGATTCTGTCTCTGACACTCTATACGTTGTATCTAGCAAAGAAGATACGGCGTATCTATGCCTGTACTTCACTAGATACCACAAAGATTTGAGAGCTTATACGCCGTATCCAGAAGACCCTATACTCCATATCCATCAAGATAAGGATTAGAAGATTCTGGAAAGATATTCAATGTGGTCCCTACTCCAAGAAGCTCCCAAAACTCCGTATTAGAGGAGCCCAATACGGCGTATCGACCGAATTCTAGAGGCCTATAAATACAAAACCCTTAACTCGTTTTTTGGGTGTGCTTAACCATACTTTCGAATCCCTAACCACAAAAGACAATTTTTAGAAGCCAAGAAGCGGCAAGAAGGTCTAGCAATGCTCTTTAATCTATAGAATTCATCTTGTGATCTTAACATACTCTAAATATGCGTTCGTCGCTGGTATCATTCGTTAACTCGGTTAGGTTATATGCTCGTTCGTCTATGGCATTTGTATGTGTTATAATGATTAACGGCTAATATCGTTAGGTATTAGCCATGTTTATGAAGTTTTAATGTTTGGTTTTATTTATCAGTTTGCTTAATTTATCGTTGTTTGTTAATTATGTTTGTCAATTTACACTCGTTTATGTGCTTAAACATGTGACCTTCCATTCAACTGGGTCTAGGTAAACAGGTGTGGACCTAGATG
Organism: Tanacetum coccineum; assembly: GCA_026074375.1. Classification (NCBI taxonomy): domain Eukaryota; kingdom Viridiplantae; phylum Streptophyta; class Magnoliopsida; order Asterales; family Asteraceae; genus Tanacetum; species Tanacetum coccineum. Next base: position 5,707 of record BQNB010043626.1, on the reverse strand, counting down.
CCAGGGGAGCTCTCCATGTAGCGATTCGTATAAATACTAGAATCATAGTGACAAATTCCGACCGACCTTTACCTTTGGTTTAGTGAACGAGTTAGCTAGCATGTGACCTAGAATTATCAAACTAACAAATAAAGTTCTGATTCCAAAGTAAAGGGGAAGTGTCAGCACTACCATAGTGTTGGGAATTATATTTGAGTTGATAAGACAAAACAAGAATCAAACAAGATGGAAACAAAAAGGACCAAGTTCTAATTGAAGAATTCTACAAAAGATAAGAATTGGAGGATTCTATCAAATTTGGTAAAAGATAAAGATGAATAATTAATTGATTCTCTCATTAATATCTTTTATTAGTTTCCATGTAAGCCTTGACTCCTTATGCTATAAAAGGAGGTCCAGGCATATTGTTTTAAGTGTGTGTCAAGATGTAAAACACAGAAAAGTATGTGTGTGTCTAGGCGTCAAGTCCTCTAAGTGGACGCCTAGAATTTATGTGTTTTAGCCTCAAGGATCTTTGATTCCTTGTTATAGTTTAGATAACATGTTCTACCATTTAATCAAGGTAGAATTGGGGCTTGTAGTAGTCATTGTATAGAGAAGATAATGATGAAAAACCTTGTTGAATAACTTTGTTCATTATGCTATTTCCGCTATGCATATATTCTATGTTCATTGTTATTATCCTAGATAAAAGTTCTAATCAAACTGAGCTTACAACGATCTAAGGAGTTATTTAGACTTCACAATTGGTATCAGAGCCTGGGGGCTATTGATCTAGGGATTTACAAGGTTTTTATTATCAAATTTATGAAGGCAAAAGAGTATCGAATTTCTGTTTCTTTTTCGGTGTTTAAGGTCAAAATCGGTGAAACCAGGGTTTTCATAAACCCTAATTCAGAAAACAAAGAATCTGAAGTACCATATGTTTATCATGGCTACACATCCCCTGGTGATAGGTGCTGAAGAAGGCGTTAACAGGTACAATTGGCAACTTGTAGCAGCATGGTACAAAGGAAATCTACTTAAGGGGAAGTTTTGTTTCATTCAGGGAGATGATTACATCTCAACTTCAGGGGAAGCTTTGATTAAAGGCTTTATGATGAAGTTCGCACATGACTTTGTTTGTTTTGTCATCATCAAATAGGGGAATATTGTTGGGATTCTTGATTTGATGAGACAAAATAAATAAAAGAATGAAACAAGAAGGACTTAAATGCAAAGCTGGAATTCTTCAAAAGATGGAAGATTTTGAAAATTCTAAAAGATCTCCTTAAGAAGATAAAAGATATAGAAGATAAAGATAAAAGTTAGGAAGATATTATTTGTTTCCTAATTATATTTTTTCTTATCCTTTGTAAACCTAGATGATCTCTACTATATAAAGAGACATTAGGTCGTGTAGTTTATGTGTACAAAAAAAAACGTGTGTGTGTATCCCAAGGGAAAATGTAGACGTCTAGTTTGTGTGGCCAAACCCCCTAAAACATAAAAGCCCCAAACCAACCACACCACCACTTAAAAAAAAAATAACTGATCCTCAATATAATAACTATAAACACATTCACATCCATAATCACAAAAAAATCCTCCTTTACACCTTAACATTTTAACACTCATCCCCCCCCCCCCCCACCTCTTATAACTTATTAAGGTGATCGCTTTTCTAGGAAATCTATCAACATGTATCGTAGGCTCAGTTCACTTTTTAGTTTAAAGAATATGTGTCTGTATCGCATTTTACTCGACTTTTTGTTTCATTTCTTTTTCTTTTGTATCCATCAATCTTGAATTACCAACAATATCTTTCCCTATTTGATGATGACAAAACATACATGTTATTGTACAAATACTTAATCATAATGCTTTGCTTAATCAAAGTTCCCCTGATAGTTGAGATCATGGATCTACCCGGAATGATATAAATTTCCCGTAATTCAGATTTCTTTGTAAGCCTTCGCCATGCCAACCACACAGTATAAGTTGTAAATCTCTGTAATCTTCTTCCTCCTTATTTGTCTAAATCCAATAAAGGTCTTGTGTAGATATGATCTTGAATCTTTACAACTTCAAATCATATAATACTCTATACTTCCAGCCTTCTAATGTCTTAAATTACCATATAGTCCTTGATGCATAATAAGCGATAAGATCTTACAGGACAATGAAAGACGATTGTATTAAACTAGAAGTAGCTAATATTATACTAATCTACGCAAAGTAGTAATGAACCTTTAAAGTTCAAGTGTGCATGAGACATTTCCTGATGGTTATATACGTGTGTGATATTATATTTCCCTAATGAAACTAATATGTTTACCATCTCTTGAATCTTCAATTCTGTAGGCTCTTTGTAATGATTACTGATGGAGAAAACTCAGTATAACAAACTTGATGTAGAAGTAGAATAACTCAAACTTGTGTCTTATGTCTTGTACTATCCACGTGACTCCAAACTCATACATAGACCAAAGTTTAAGTAGACCGCAATCTCTTGACAAAATCCTCAACTATATGAGACACTGAGCACAACAACGTAACTCTTTAAAGTGATAGCAAATGTGAGCATTGAGCACCATAAGAGAAATCACACATTGCTAGATTTTGCAAGTATTTGTCAATACCATATAAAACGAACAAGTTATCTTTAAATGTTGTAATCCGTTTAAGATATGATAAGAACACATACCCAAGTAATTCCACTTCATCGTCAAATAAGTCATAAACAATCATCTCCGTAACCAATTAATTCAAACAATTCAAAAACTAGCCTTTTTGTCATTTTAGTTCAATATCAAACAACATTCTGCCTTCCTGCAATCAATTTTGCCCTTGTCTTGTATACGAATATTCAGCCCAAACTTTTAGTGATAAAGCTATCCACTTGCTAGCAGTACTAATACCATACCAACAGTAGCTTTAAGTATATAAGTAGTATTAATCCTGAGAGCACTAACCTTGGCAGCATTAAGTTGTATTCAAATCCAATCAGCACAAACATGTATTCGAATAGCATCAACAAGCAGCACTAATCTTGACTTGTATCATCTTTGGTAGCACGTATATACATCAACTAGCACCATTAAGTCTTGGCAGAACACACGAAGCATAAACCATATAACAAGCAGCAGTACTAAACTGTGTTCGAGCCCAACAACACTAATACATTAACAAGCAGTATTAAGAATAGACTTGGGACTTAGTAATGCTCTTCAAAACAATGAATACCATAATCATGAAGCATCCATACCTAACAGTATCAATGCCAAACACGAACCAGAAAACCCTGAACATAAAGGTCTGGTGTTCGACTCACCTTGCATCTTGAGCTCATCATTTGCCACGTATAAACCTTTGATGCTTCAAACTTTGTCGATACTTGCTGCTTCTTGGTTTCTAAGAAAACCGAACATCAAGACCTTATTGTTGTAAAACTTGATTGATAAGAACCTTCTTCTTCATTGGAATCAATAATTAAGCAGGAAGAAGAATTAAACAATGAATCAATCAGAATCTTTGCAAGAAAAATTCGACACCTTTAATAACTTAACTAGGGTTCATCGTCAACACAAAGTGTGACTCCCCAAATCTAGTTAAGAATCGTCCACAACAACATTCAAGTATACAAATCCAATAAACCAAACCTGGTTGGATAATTGTCTTCCAAGCTTTTCTTTCTTCGTTTTTGCATCATATTGTTAAGAATACAAGGATCTTGTGAGAATATAAACTTTGAATCATAATAACCCTTGAATTTTGTTAACCGAAAACCATGCCTTTTGTTTCACTGAATTAGGGCTTAATGAAAAACCCTAATTCACCGAATTTGAATGTTTATCAAAAATCAGAAATTCAATACCTTTTACCTTCATAAATTCGCCAATAAAACCTTGTTAGTTCCTAGATCTAGAGCCCCATGGCTCTGATACCACCTGATAGGATCGATGATTAAATAACAAAGATAACATATACGTAGCGGAATTAAATAATAAAAAACAACAATGTTATCATCATAAGGTTTTATTATTCAAACGTTCACTCCTAGCCTCAATATTATTTTATCAGAATAATACAGTTATCTATCTTTAACAGTAACAAGGATCAAGGGAAACCCTTGATTTCCTTGAGGCTAACACCACCACAATAACTTTAGAGGTTCTAACAATATTTACACTTGTGTGTACAACCACATTGACAAACCTAAACTTAACGCGTATGTCTCTTTATATATAATAGAGACATCAGACTTTACAAAGGTTAAGAACAAATAAATGTCTTCCTAACTTTAATATTATCTTCTAAAAAATATCTTCTATTGAATAGGCGATCTGTCAGAAATCTGCATCTTAGGCAGAATTCATTCTTTTCGTTTTATCCTTTTGTTTCATTACTTGCTTTCTTTGCATCATCATATTATTAATCCTAACAAACTTTCAACTTACCTTAGATAGGGACTGCCTTTGGAACTATAAGAGCTTAAATAACTTAAAGAAAGTTAGGGATTGACTACTTGTTGATTCATACGAACTCTTTAAGTCCCTTGATAAATGTCACATCCGAAAAATCCAAATAATCATTTTGACACACGTCAAAATACTCATCTCAAAGCTAACTCCGCTAGTCTAACCAACCATGCATCATGTTTGAATGCGGTTTGTGAAGGAGTGCTATACATATGAAACGATAGTGATATAATTGCTTGCTCTGCACTAGTGAAATATACTCCCAGGACAGAGTATATTCGTCTTGTCTACACATTAGGAACTTATGACCTAACCAACGGACTTTGAATCTATTGGATTCTATCATCAGGTAGCCGGATCCCTTCACCAATGAAGGACGGATCCTTCACAAAAGGGATCCGCCAGATTTGAGATCTCAAAAACATTTTCTTCTTAAATTTGAGTCTAGGATTCTCTTTCGCACATCAAAACTCATTTTGGGGGTATTTTAAGTCATATTACTATATATGTACCTGTATGTGTATGCATTGCATCATTAAATAAATTTTTATATGCATACAAATCCTTGAAATTGATTTTTGCAAAAGAAAATCTTCTCACACTAGGACACACATGAAAAATTTCCTTTTATACATTGATTAATACACAACAAAAATGTTTTCTTATGCATTACTATATATGTCTCTTGAATTCTTAAAGAAATACATAATCAATATGTATTTTCGGGCACATTCAAACATAGCACCATTAAATCAAGGAGCACTTTGGGTTATCTCATTTTTATATTTTTTTCTTTGAGTTGAGATAAGCACACCTCCACATTGTTTGCATATAGAAACACACTAGAACAAGTTTTTGTTCTTCGTTTTACTTTGAGATCATCTATCTTCATGGTATACAAGTGTTGTTAATAAAATGTTGCATTGGGATCACCTTTCAACCTCATCCATCTTAGTAAAAAGAACATCACTCATCCTTTTGGCATTCTTTTTTTGCCTGTCTTCAGATAGTCGGATCCCTTTGTTAACGAAGGGTAGATCCCTTTAAAAGGAATCTGGCGGATCCGTTTCATCAGAGAACCTAAAAATGATTTTTAACTTAATTGTTTTTACATTTTTACGTTTCTTTGCAATCTAATTTCTGCATTAAGGGGTTAAATCACTAGAGTTTGACTTTATCTCTAAGATATGCATTAATACCACATCTAATCATTAGATCTTTGCCAATTTTAGTAGATTTAGCATTTA
>BQNB010043625.1:34424-45399 GCA_026074375.1 Tanacetum coccineum | reverse complement strand
AACACTATGTTTTAAAATGTTAAACCAAACGCCCCTTTATTTTACACTTTTTATAAAATGTATCAATATATATATATATATATATATATATGAATTATATATCTTGATGACTTATATAAGTTAGTTACATGTGACAAAAATGTAGTGATGGTCATTTCGACTCTAAAAATTGATCCTAAGAAACGAACCAAACATTCCTTTATTTTTATAAAACTTTACCCATTGATTCGAAAAATAAGCATTTAGGTATGTATGTTTCGATAGTCAATGTATAATTATTTTAACGTGTTTTTGGCATGAATCAACAATGTATAAAATTTTGTTTTGAATTTTTTTTGAAAAGAAATGTATACATTTTACAAATTTTCGAACCAAAAAAAATTGTGACTCAATCCTACTGAAAATCTTGAATTCTTATGACTACGAGAATCATTATAGTTATGGATTTCCTAGACCTAATCATAAAAATATAAAAGATACAAAAATTATGAAAAATATCCAATTTTGATTAAGAGCATAATTGGATGAAATTGAAAGAGAAAAGTATAAAAAATCTTACAATAGAGGTTGTTAATCTTGTTATTGGTGTTTGCCCCTTGCGAATTTTAATCGAATGGGTGTTTGAAGGTTTTAATTTTGGTTGTTTTGGGTTGTTTTCGTCACAGCAGGAAAGAGGGGGGGAGATGATGGAAATGGTGTGTTTAGTAATGGGTTTTGCAGAAAACGGGACTGTTTGGTAATTTAAATAGTCGGTCCCCTTAAATATAAGGGGGCCGCCCACATTAACACGGTCGGTCCCCTTAATTTTAAGGGGGCCACCTATCTGAGAAAAAAAATTGTTTTTTGATTTTGACTAGTTTTGTAAATGTACAATTATTAAAATACATCGGGAGCTACTAACAATATTATTTTAGATAATCTAGTCATCGAAATAATGAGGTTGAAGGCGAGAGAAAAATACTTGACATTTTTAATTTAACTTTTCGTTAAGTTAAGTAAACTTAAATAATTTCCAATGAAATAATTAAGTTGTCAAGATTTTTGGATCGAGATGTGGTTTAGAGATGATTGACGAAATTTAATTGACATTTTAATTAACCTTTCGTTAATTAAAAATACTTTGATTACTTCGGATGAGATAATCAAGTTGTCAAGCCGAGAGAAGATTTGACAGGGATTTAGTGACGTTTTCAATCAACTTCTTGTCAATCGAATAAATCAATTACTTCGGATGAAATAATTAATTGTCACGATTTGGAGTATTTGAGAGATGATAAATTTGTGACGATAGAATGATAGAATGGAGTTAAAGCTTGATGAGAGGATTCTGATAGATCTAGTTTATTGTAGACGTGTAGATGAGGCGGACGACGTAGTCGAAGGGAGTTTGTTTCATCCATAGTGTTTTGATGTCATGCCTTTTCGGCGTAAGATGTAAAACTAAACCTACTTCTATGTTAATGATTACCCACTAACTCACTTTTCTTCATCTACGTGAGTTCGCTACTAGTGGACATAGAAGATTTCCATTTTATAGAGGTACGTAGAGAATCCTAATTCAACTACGTGAGAAACGAGTTCATAATGAACAAAATCTCTTAATTCTAGAAAATATACAAATGTCATTTCTAGTGACTACACTATTTCTACAAGCTTAAATTATATTTTATTAACTATAACTTATTTGTTTAGCATATACTACATGTAGCATGATAATAATATATAGTCATTTAACATTTAACACATAATCTAAATTCTAAGAAGTTTGGAAAGAAGACATACCTTTGCCTACAATGTGTTTTCTTCAACATCTTCAAGTAAACAAGCATTGAAGGAGAAACTTTTTGGAAAACCCGTCATAAGATCTTAAGAATGTATTCACTCGTCGGATTCCAATAAATGTTAATGAACAACTCCACTTGAATGTTGTAACGACTCAACCACTTGGTCCCCAATGTCTCATGGGTCCAAAATTGTTAGTCCCGAACATATTTTGCATATGTTGCATTTGATTCAGATACATATAGTGTGGACATATTCCCTACAAAGAGAAGTTTGGTTGTTGTGAATAATTTCACATTGAATGATTATTATTAGGGTAATATTGACTATCTTGATCTCTCCTAGGTTGTGGTGTTTTAGACCGAGGGTAAGAGTTATTAGTTCTTTTAGGAGTCTTAGATATTGTTTTAGGCTTAGTAAATCCAACTTCGGGTTTTAAAGAAGGTTTATAAAAACGTTTTACTTCGTCGTCGTTTGCAATGGGTATTTTAGTATTGTTTACAAGCATAAATTTTGGTCTTGGGCTTGAGTTTAATTCTACTACTTTTTCTTTAGACTCAATCTCTTGTGACTTTACAAAATTTACTTGTTTAGACTCACTAGTTGATCTTTTGGTAAAAATAAATCCTAGGTCGGATTTATCTCCGGAAGGTTTTTGAAGATCTAACATTTTCTTAAGTGATTGACTACTATTATTAAATTGATTAAGCTTACAAATTTCTTCCTTAAGCTTTTCATTTTCAAACCTAAGGTCTTGACATAATTTACATTCTTCATTGATTTCCTTACCCTTTTCTAATCTAGATAATTTATTTTTTAGTTCTAGTACTTCATTTTCTAATTGGTTTTTAATTTGTTTTAGTGATTTATTTTTAGCCATAACTTTTATATCTACTTTGCATAATCTATTATATTCACTATCTAAGTCTTTTTCATCTAACGATAATTGGTCATCACTAAAGAATTCGGTTTCGTAAAGTACCTCATTAGATGATTTAGCCATAAGACATTTTTCGTCTTTAGTATTTTCTTCTTCATCTTCTTCGCTATCACTCCATGATCCTCCAACGAAGGCTCTTTGATTGTAGTTTCTTGATACTTTTGGACACTCTCAGATGAGATGATTTGGGTCTCCACACTTAAAGCATTTTCTTTTGCTTTTGCCATTGTTGTCGTCTTTATTTCTTTGGGATGACTTTCTTTCATCATGTGGTTGTCTTACGAATCTTCCTCGTCTTTTGAAAAATTTCTTGAAATCTCTTACGGCCATGGCGTATTCTTCGTCTTCACTATCGGAAGTCGAACTATCTTCATCACTAGATTCCTTTTTGGCCTTCAAAGCAAGAGATCTATTTTGTTCTCTTTTGCCTTTGACCATTTCATAATCTTTCTTTATTATCACTTCATAAACTTTTACATTTCTAATAAGCTCGTCAAGTGATAATGATGTCAAGTCTTTCGACTCTTCAATAGCCGTGACCTTTGCGCGCCATTTAGGATGAAGTGCTCTAAGAAATTTCCTAACATAATTCTTGCTAGAAAAACCTTCATCAAGTGCTTTTAGACTAGTAATAATAGTGTTAAATCTAGCAAAAGCATTATCTATCGATTCCTCTTTCGGAATCATAAATTGTTCATATTGTTGAACAAGAAGATCTATTTTATTATCTTTGACTTGACTATTACCTTGGTGAGTGATTAATAAAGTATCCCAAATTTCTTTTGCGGTTTTACACATAAAAATTCTTTAATATTCTTTACGTGACAAAGCATTATAAATCACCATTTTGGCTTCATTATTTTTAGCAAGTTTCTTTTTAAGATCGTCGTTTTGTTTATCAAACGGTACTATTTCATCCTTTTTAGTTTCGGGATTATTTTGAATAGGAGGAAAATCACCATGGGTAATAATATGCGAAAGATCTAGATATTTTAATTTCACATAAGTTTAGAATCTATTTTCCTAATAAATAAATTCATCACTTTCAAATAGTGGTTGTCTTTGCATAGATTGCCCTTCTAAATATTTTTCCGATTCTATAGATCGATTTAAGTTTTAAAATATAGTTTATTTTAAAAATCTTGTTTGACGTGGCTTTTGATACCAATTGTGGAAAACTAGAAGAGGGTTGAATAGTTTACCGCTTTTTAAATTAATGTTATGTATATATATATAAAAACTTAGATTCGACTTTATGTGATCTCAATATGTGCACAATATGAACAATACAAGTAAGTAAATAAATGACAAGTATATATGAAAGACAAGAGATAAGAGTAAGAATGATCAAACCAAAACACAAGTATTTATAGTGGTTCGGTAACGAAGCACCTCTTCGCCCTACTCCACTCCTCGAGCACCAAACTCGAGATTTCTCTTTACTATGTCAACAAAATCCCCTTAGGCGGAGAAAACCGTACACAACTTTAATTACACCAATTTCTGACACTAAGCGAAATGTCGAGTTCTAATCCTAGCTATAACCAATCTATTACAACTCTTGTATGCTAATCACACCACTTTACAACACCTCACAACTTTGCTTTACATCACGACTTCTCTTCGCTTCAAAACTTATCTGTATTTCACAACTTCTCTTCTCTTCACAACCAAGACACTACTACGATCACACCAATCTAACACTACTTACTATGATCACTACGATCTAACAATACTTTCAATGATCACCACAATCTAACTATTGTACACAACTACAATACACACCTTCACAATATGCACAAATGATTTACAAGATCTAACACAACTTTACAACAACACCAACTAAACTATAACACTTCTTGATTTGATGATAAGAAGTATTCTTCTCTTGCACTTGAGGAATTAAGCTTGGATCACTTGGAAACAAAGCTTTATTATTAAATGATCAAAAGATTGTAAGAGAGTATAAACTGATTTAAAACAGAAAGAAAGTGTGTGCAAAAGGTAAGAAAATAAGTTGGGAATAGTCCAGTATTTATAGGCAAACTGAGGGGGATTTTTGTCTGGTCGGCCCCCTTAATTAGGGTGCCGGTCCCCTTAATAATTAAGAGGGCCGCCCAGCCTGGACGCTCTCTTTTTTGTCTTTTTTGGGGGAGGTGTTTTCTAGAACATTTCTAGCCGTTTTTAAATAGAAAAATTGAATTCAAAATATTTATTTTGAATAAAACATTTCTTTTAAATCTAAAAATGTTTTGTAAGAGTTATAAAAATGTTTGTGACATTTTTATAAAAAATGTGAGGTTGAATAAAAATTCCTTTGATCATAAAATGCATTAATCATTTATTTATTCATACCTTTAAGTGATTAAATTTTCGAAATGAAAATTTACTACTAATTACTTGTTTACGAATAATTTTTCATTGATCGTTTTTACATTTTGTGATTATCAAAACGTAGAGGGGTCGAAAAATATTAATAACGTTTTTAGGCATTATTTCTATCAACAATAACCATTCTTCTTATTATACTTGCAGAATTTTCCTAAGGCTGCTGTCGATAGTTACCTATCCGCGATATCCGCATCAAGCTATGCTTATGTGTCTTTGCTCAAGCATTTTCTTCCAATTATGAACCCAGGTTTGTCAATTGCCGCTTTGTTTTTCTTGATACATATCACGTCTTTCATGATGAGCTGAGTATTATAATCTTTTAGGACTATCACACATATATTCAAACCATTAGACATTTCCAGGTATACGCTTAGTAAATTGTTTGCACATGGTTTAGTGTATTATGTTTATATAATTTCTAAAGTGCTCCATTTCTTCAGCATTCAAAAAGTGACCTATCATACTTTTTTTTTGAACGACGACTTTTATTAAGAAAAACTAGCAAGGAGCTAGAAATTACAAAGAAATAAGAGACGGGTTTTTATACCAATCGTCCCAGCTAAACAAAGTATTGCATCTATACCGACACCAGTAATAAGAACTACAAATAATCTCATCAAAAAATGTCTCCTTAGATTTGGGCTTGGCCTCGAACATCTTCTTATTACGAAAATTCCATAGAAGCCACCACATCACAAAATAAATACCTTGGAACATGCTTTTATTCTTCTTCGGCAGTTTTACATTATCGATCCAAGACCTCCATTCTCCGTAAGAGTTAATATCCATAAAAGGCACGTCCCACCACCGATTTATTAATTTAGAAATCTTCTTTGCCGTGTTACAAGCGAAGAACAAATGATCATTGGTTTCAATCCCGACATCACAATTCACACAAGATAGAGACTCAATATCTATACCACGTCTGGAAATGTTAAATCTAGTAGGTAAGGAGTTCGTCATTACCTTCCAAGCGAAGGTGTTCACTTTGTTGGGAACATATCGAATCCACCTAGTCTTTAGATCACCTTTCGGAAGTAATCGCGAATCTATCATGTTTCTTGACGAAGCCACGGTATAACCACCAGAATTGTTCAATGTCCAAGACCATGAATCAGGAGACTGAGTAAGCACCACAGGGTTAATCACTTTCGCTAACTCTTCAACTTGAGTGAGTTCCAGCCCTCCTCTCGGATGTCTACGAAACGAATGGTAAAGACTAGGATGCGCAAGTTTTTGACCTACTGTAATTTGTTTGCTGTTTTCGAGAGCATACGCTCTAGGGAATCTATTCTTAAGCTTGCCCCCATCACACCACACGTCATCCCAGAATAAAGTCGAAAGGCCATTCCCAAGTTTCTTCTTCATGAACAAAAGCAGGTTAATACCCTTTTCCTCAAGCCTCCTAACCTCTTTAATAATATTTATCCAACATGAATTAGCTCCTTTACCCGAAATCTCATCAATCTTTCCATTGGCTCCGTGTATAGCCTTGATAACACGAGACCAAAGCGTAGGCTCATGGGCTAAAAATCTCCAAACCCATTTAAATATCAATCCTCTATTAAGAGCATAAAGACTAAAAATACCTAGACCACCGTTATCTTTAGGAGCAAGAGCCTTCTTCCATTGAACCCACGAAGCTTTTTTACCCGAACTCTCATGACCATTGAAGAATTTACTTCGAAGAGATTCCAGAATTTGAATGACACCTGCAGGAACTTTAAACATTGACATGTGAAAAATAGGCATCGAGCCAAGTACCGATTTGATTAACATGAGCCGCCCTCCAATCGATAACATTTTCATCTTCCATCTTGATAGACGTCTTCTAATTCTATCAATAATGTCCTTCCAAGATTGAATTTTATTCATGTCCCCTCCAACATAAGAACCAAGATATAAAAAAGGAGCTTTAAGAACAAGACATCCGAATTTGGTCGCCGCTCGAGAGACTTTACCATTATCAACTTCAATGCCCATGATTTTGCTTTTGCACATATTGATTTTTAAACCTGAAACCTTATGAAAACAATCAAGAACATGGATAAGAGAAGTTATATTACTTTCGCTCCATTCACCTATAAAAACCGCATCATCCGCATAGAACATGTGCGAAAGATTAACCAAACCACCAACATCGATACCATGGAACATACCCGCATCAACCACTCTTTGAAATGAAATATGGAGACTTTCCATGATTAATAAGAATAAAAAAGGAGATAACGGATCACCTTGTTTAAGACCTCTACCAAATTGAAACTCGTCGGTTGGACTACCATTGATAATGATAGACCCTTTCGAAGAATGAAGACAACATTGAATCCATTTTCTCCATTTATCCCCAAACCCAAACTTGCCTAAAACATCATCAAGAAAATCCCACCTTACCGAGTCATATGCTTTTTCAAAGTCCACTTTGAAAAGAAGAGTTTGTTTTTTCTTCTTCTTACACCAAGACATGACTTCATTTAAAATAAAAGGCCCATCAAGAATTTGCCTATCTTTAATGAAAGCCGATTGAACCTCATTAATAATTCCCCCCAAGACATCAACAAGACGATTAGTTAAAATCTTAGCAATGATTTTATATATGCTACCAATGAGGCTAATCGGTCTAAAATCCTTAACAAGATTAGCATCCGGAATTTTCGGAATTAAGGCAATGAAAGATGAATTACACCCTTTGGGTAAATCAGAAAATTTAAAAAAATACCTCACCGCTTCACAAACATCCCTATCCACAAGATGCCAAAAGTGTCTGAAAAAACCAAACGTGAATCCATCCGGACCCGGGGCTTTGTCGGTACCACATTCCCAAACCGATTTCTTAATTTCATCATTAGAAACCTCCCTCTCCATATGATCACTTTGCTCATGAGAAATCTGATTAGGAAAGTCAAGACTAATAGAAGCAGTAGGTTTGTCCGGCTTACCAAAACGATTGGCAAAATGGTCGAAGAACTCTTTCTTGACATCATTCGGGTTTTCAATCCAATTACCATCAACCATAACCCCCCTAATATTTTGAATATTACGCCTTTTGTTTATGATACCATGAAAAAAACCGGAATTCTCATCTCCTTCTACCGCCCATTTAATTTTAGCCTTTTGAGCCCTTTCCTTCGATTCTAAATTATCTATCTTTTGGATTTGATGAAGAATAGCTAAGCGGGAATTGACCAGCTCTTCATTCCCAAGCCCTCTATCAATATCCAGATCAATTTCCTCCAACTGTTTTTTAAGTCTAAGCTGATCGTTTTTCCGGGTCCCCGAATTACTCTTATTCCAAATACGAATCTGATTCTTAAGATTTCTAAGTTTATTCATCAAACTTAGAAGAGCATTATTTCCCACCATAGGACTGTTTTTCCAAGTGTTCTCCACAAATGTGTTAAAACCATCCATCTCAAGCCAATGATGGAAAAAACGAAATGGAGTAGGGCCATAATCGTAACCATTTTCTTTAAGAAGAATAGGCCGATGATCCGACAAGAATCTCTCCACACCCTTTTTCTATCTTTCCACTTTGAATCTAAAGTGTCTCTACTCAATCAAACTATATTTTTGTAAGATCTGTTTATCTTATAGTTCCATGATTTATAGCTTTTGATACATTCAAAACTGTAACCGATGTTGCTTCATCGGAGTAGGATCATCTTCACCGAAATAAGCTGCCGAAGAAGATGACTTTTTTTCACTGATGAAATATGATTAGAATGACATAGTGTGAAGATCTTCAATTTCAATAATAGATTTAAGATGTCTTGAGTTTGGTTGTAATGCAATTATTAAATATATGAGAGGAAGCTTTTGCGGTTGTATTTTCTTTATGGAAAAGAAACATATCGCATTATTTGTTTTGTAGGATCTAAAGAAGAAAATTTAAAAACATCATATAGAGAGATTAATGAATTTTCTTTTGTAATTTTTGTTTCAGAATATAAATAAATTCAAAAAAAAGTATACTCATAATTATCAAATCAAATAATATCGTCTATAGTGATATCAAAATGTATACACATTTACATTCCAGTCATTAATCAAACTCATACTCATTGTAATTTTGAAGAACAAACCAAACGACACCTTAATATGTCAAACACAACATAATGACCTTTATATGTTGTTAATCAAGTCAATCTAGAACACTCACACTCGCAAGAGAATATACAACATCTTTTTTGGTATTTAAAATTTCACATTAACATTGTACTTTTTTTACCATGCTTTTAGACATTTTAACAGACTAGTCCATATGATTTGAATTCATCGTCACACAAACTTCAATCAGAAATTATTTTCTTTTTCACGAGTTTAGCGTGACGATTTCAAAATCATTTGCAGCTAACAAGAATTGAACTTGAGACATCACACATTTAGAGTGATAGTCATTAGTCACAAACGCTTTTGGCATTATACCACCGTCGAGTGGTTGACATTGTACATTTTGTGCAGATAATTTTTACAGCTTATCACTGCAAGAATCGAAGCTTTTTAGCAACGATCTAAAGTCGCGGCTAAAAGGCCAAAAGTCGTGGCTAAAGACTTTTTCCACGACAATTCGTGGCTAAAACTTTTAGCCACAACTTGATCGTCGCAAAAGGTTATTTTCAAAGTCAAAATCAATTATTTTATTGTTTAGTGGACTTTTAACCACTACTTTTGTCGCAGATAATTCGTGACTAAAAGCCCGTCTGATAGTGTATTAAACCTCGGATACTTATTCATGAATCTTACTAACCTTCTTAGGTCAAACAATTACGAGGTCGTTATATTTTTTAAGAGTGGTCGGGTTTTTGGTGTTAGAAAATGTGTGCCGAACTTCTTTGTATCGTCTATAAATTAGAGCAGTATATACAGTGTTACTAGTAGTTGTAATCTTATTTTGTTTAATACGGAGTACTAATAACATGTTATATGGTTAGCTTACTTAAAGGGGTGAGAATCATCAAATAGTAACCAAGTTTGAGATCTGTTTCAATTTGGTATCTCAAACTTTATATCAATCATAAAAACTATTAAAGTTTTAAAACTGTTTCATTCTTATGTAATTTTTCATTTTAGAATGACCTGAACGAAACATTTTCAAACTTGGTTATTATTTTGTGGTTATTTTTTATGCTTAGTTGTGCATTAACGGGTTGTATAGAAAGTTGGTTGGAATTATTTAAATTCAACGTTGGGTTAAAAGTAATGTACAACATGTTTTTTTTAGAATGGCGATTTTTTTTCACTATATATCTCACACTATATTTCACACATGCCTACAACGATGCTTGAACCCACAACCTCTAGGTTGGCGGGGAACTCACATACCTAAGGATACCCTTGGTGGCCAACTGTGCTAGCCCAGTTGGTTATTACAACATGTTAAAACATAGATGAATACTTTAAGCACACTAATTTTAAAAAATTACACAAGTATGAAACAATTTTGAAACTTTGATATTTTTATAATTAACATAAAGTTTAAGGTACTAAATTTGAACACCAATAAGACTTTATTACTATTTAGTGATATTTTAAGAGACATTTTAAGCATATCAAATTCAAGTTTAAGGGGCTGGTTGGTTTATAAGTGTAACACCCCCAAATCTAGGTAGCAGCGGAATGTTGAATATCCGAGGGCGTTACTTCATAGATCAATAGCACAAAATATAAGAACGACCACTAAACTGTTTTTACTCATTTGCTTTTACAATAAGCCATAAGTCTAGCATTTGGGCTTTTGGGTCACGGTAATGGGCTAATAAGCCCGTTAAGGGTCCGTTTGGTTTTAAACACTCGTTAAGGTACCTTGGGGTTTATATGAGTTCAATAAGCACATAGGTCTCTTAATAAGCTCGTGGAGCTTAT
>BQNB010043625.1:18400-31137 GCA_026074375.1 Tanacetum coccineum | reverse complement strand
TAAGTTTTATAAACAAACTATACATCAAATTAAAAAGCGGTAAACTATTCAACCCCCCTTCTAATTTTCCACATACCCAAAGTATAACAATTGAATGCATAGCGTACAATGATTTTAAAGCATGTTTGGGTAAATATGAAATTTCCATCTTTATATAGGGGAAATATGAAATTGCCTCCGAGTTTTAAAATGACCACTATATTATAATGGAGCAATTTCATATTTCTCCTCTTTTAAAGATGATAATTTCATATTTACTCAAACATGTTTTAAAATCATTATACATTATGTATTCAATTGTTGTACTTTAGATATATATGTAATTAATTATCAAAGTAAGGTGATATATGAAATTATTCACTAAAACTCGATACATATTGTGATCTTTGTATGTCGTTGCTAATTTTACTGTAACATAAAAGCATTGGATTCCAACTTTTTGTCCTTTTCATGTTATTTTGGGAAATTTCATGCAAGTCAAATAAATGACTTTTATCATATTTAATGATGTTTTAAATAAGGGAGGCAGACCATATCCCGTTTGGATTATGTTATATGCTACATTAATTAGGTAAGCATAACAGTGCTTCAGTATTTTTTATTTGAGATTATATATAAAAGAAGCTTATCACGTTTTAAATACTTTAGGCGATAAGTTCGAATTTTATTATAGTACTGTACCAAACAAGAAGTTAGATTGTAAAATACGTATTGTTATTGGTTACGTTATTATATGTGTATAAATAAACTCATTCAAAAGATGATATTTGTGTTGAAAGAAAAGGTATAAATACTGACACATACAATTGACACCTACCCTACCTAGGATAGCCGGATAGGCATGTGATGTCAACTAAAACTGAATTCAAGTAATTATATCGGGAACTGCTAAAAATTCGATTAGCTACTCCGTATAACTTATAACATGTGACTAGGCACATGTTAAGGTGAGGACACAGGCTGTGTGTCACAGCCTTATTGGCCAGCAGTTATTGTTATTAATCATTATCAAGCCTCATAAATAACTGCTGGCCAATCAGGCTGTGACACACAGCCTGATGTCCCCAACTTAACATGTGTTAGAAAAACCCATAACTTAATTACGCTTTACCATTATTATTATTTTTGACTTTTGGTGATATTTGCTTTGCTTTGATGATCGCCTAAAAAGCGGAGTTTTTAATTTACCATAGTCTTGCTCAAAAATTTACCATAGTATTTTTAAAATGTATAATGTGATATTTTTAAAACACTTGAACCGGTTCATATATCTCACAAATAAGGCATATAAATACGTCGTTACTACTTCTTTTCAATGTTTTGAAAATCAGGTCTCTAATCGATCCGATTGAGTTGTCGGGTCACCGGGTCAACCCTTGCACACACACAAAAAAATATTTGCAATGATACAAATATATATATATATATATATATATATATATATATATATATATATATATATATATATATATATAAATATAAACCCACCACGCAACAAGCGCTCGCCCCCAACATACCCTCCCCCCCCCCCCGAGCCTTTTCCCCGCCCCACCCCCCTAATCCATCACACAACCCCCCACCTTCTACACCCACCTTATACTAACTAAACGCAAAAACAAAAAACCACCATTAAACCACCACCACCTGTGTACACTCAATCGCTCCGCTAAGCGGAATGCGTCCGCCCCGGGGACACCGGGATCAAGCCTTTGCGGCACAGCACAGACAACAACAACAAAAAGATTTGCCAATAATAATATATATCAAATCACTATATATATATATATATATATAATATATATACTATATATATATATATTATGTAATATATAAATCAATCTAAAATAATAATATCCACAACACGTCACCACACACTATGATTGTCACCCGCACCCCACACCCTGCCCCCACAAACCGGAGTCAGCCGCACACCCCTACAACCAAATAATCCCACAACGAACACCCACCCTTCCTCACCTCACTTTTGACTTTAGGATCAAACCCCCGAGATCCCGACAGATAGTACACCAACTGTCGATAAGTTTTGGCCGAAACACATATATTTCAACCCACCCCGATTGTCTCATTAAAAACGTTAATTTGTTAGCATACCCACAATGGTCTTTTTATTAAGTGTACCCAACTTCTTTTTTTGTACTTAATTGGGCATATCAAAAATTTTATTGCGCATCAAACTATAATAATGGATCGAGAAAATTAGTTTGCAACAATTTTTTTTTTTTGTTTTGCATCAAATTTTTTTTATTCGCATTAACTACACAATAAAAACACAAAATTATGAAAAACTTCATTTTTACAAAAGTTTTATGCACAACAGTACCCTGATTAATGAATATTTATTTTAGAATTTTTCAAAAACTTTTAAAAAAAAAAATCTTTGTATCCTTCTTACGAATATTTGTCTTTTTATTTTAACATTCCTCTATATATATATATATGGATGGGATCATGAGAAAACTTAATTTCGGTGGAAAACTCAGAAAAACCAAACAAATGCCCTAAAAAACCAAACAGATGCCCTAATTTTTTCAGGCTAAAAAAATGTTTTTTCAGGCAAATATGAGGCCTCGATTTACTCTCCAGTAAAAACCGCCAAAAAAAACCCAAACAGATGCCCTAGAAAAACTAACAAGAAAGATTTAATTGGCCCTAAAAAAAATTTCTATAATCGGGGCGCCTGAAAAAAGTAAGGTGCATCTGTTTGGTTTTTGAGTTTTTTACAGACATTAAATCGATGCCATATTTTCCTGAAAAACCAATTTTTAGTCTGAAAATATTAGGGCATCTGTTTGGTTTTTTTAGGGCATCTGTTTGATTTTCTGAGTTTTCTAACAAAATATGGTTTTCCCTATAACCCATCCCTATATATATATTTATAATATATATATATATATATATATATATATATATATATATATATATATATATATATATATAGTGTGAGGTTCTTTTCAGAACCAAATGAATGTACAGAACTGCGAGAACCAATCTGAACCATTAGATTTTTTAATCAATGGCTACAAATGGCTGATGACAAAACTGTAAATAAAAGATTTTTGAGGTACCATTTATTTAGAAAAAAAAGGGTAAAAATGGGATTTTAACATATCTGAATAAGCTAACCGTCCCACTACATTTACAGGTTTAAATGGATCATTTATATCTTTCATTTTATTATTAAATAATAATAAACAACCTTGCCGTCATTTTCTTAGAGCCCAGATCAGATGATTTCCATAAGCAAATGCACACTTCCCTCAAAGGTAACTAATGCTATTTAATCATTTTTGTTTTGTCATTGAATTTAAATAAGGATCATTCAAGTTTTTATGTCTTTTCGTGATGATCATTTAAGAATTAAGATCATCAAGTTATTTTTTTTTCAAAGTCATCTTTTATTCTTTTAAGTTGTTTGTGCAATCTTCAATGTCGTTTAGTTATTTTTTCTCAAAGTCATCCTTTCAGTTGTTTCTGAAATTCTTAATAATTAATTGAAATCGATTATATTTCTTTAAAATCCTTTTTTATTTGTGTATTATGTTACCCTTTGTATTTTTTATTAATTCATCTTTAATTTATAGATTGTACTAATTTTAAAAGAATACAATTATCTTTTGAATGACTATAGTAAAAAGTTACACTGATGTACCGTTTGGCTAAATTTTTTTATTTATAAACTGTACCAATTTTGAAAGAAACAATTGTCATCTTTAATGAACAATATGATGTATATAATATAAACTTTTTATTTATAAATTGTACCAGTTTTGAAAAAAAACAACTGTCATCTATAGTGAACAATTATGATGTATGAAATATATAAAAAGAGTATTTTTTTGGTGTGCTTCTTATTTGGGTACTTTTAGATATGTAGTTTAGGTGATATGTTGTTCATATTATAAAAAATAGCATGTGCATAATGTTTGTGTGAGTAATTACGAGCCTAGGTGTACATTTAAGAAAAACAGGTGTATATTTGCCTTTTATTTGGTTATTTGATTTTATGGAAGCATATAGGTTGTAGTGAGTTGGGCTGATGTATTGGCTAAGATTATAAATTATTATATTTTATAAATGTTGTTAAAACAGATTACGTCAATATGTGAGCAGGATCATTGTAGTATCATGAATACATATGTTTCATATTATCGTTGGTTCTCTACTTATTTTATCTTTTCTGTTTGAAGAAAATTTGTAGATTTGTTTGAACGATGGTGGGTTGAAATGGCATGACGAAAAAATATACATGAACAAGGCTCTAAGATTTTGGGTACCATGTGAATAAAGACAATGAAAAAACACGTGGGCATTGGTCCAAGACAATGTGTACTCCAAGTTAACCTAAGCCGATGAAAATACAAATGCAAACAGAACGGTTGCAGAAAATATGTGTATCTTAGTGAGCAACGATAATGAAAACACTGTGGGGCATAGTTCAGAGATTACGCGTTCGCTATGAATAAAGACGACGAAAATACACGTGCATAATTAAAGTTTGAAGCCAATGTTGTATAAAAAAGATGGTTGCTCATTTAAAAGTTATTTTTGAACGAAATTGAAAGGGCGGCGACTTATATTAAGAAAAAACTAGCGTAGGAGCTAGAAATTAAAAGAAATAATAAGACGGGTTTTTATACGCAATCGACCCATCTAAAGGCCAAGTATTGGCATCTATAACAGTTATACGACACCAGAAATAAGAACCTAGACACAATAATCCTCATCCAAAAACGTTCTCCTCCTTGAATTGGCTTGGCCTCGAAACATCTTCTTATTAGCGAAAATTTGCCATAGAAGGAGGCCACCACAATCACAAAATAAATACCGTTGGAACATGCCTTTTTTATCTTCGTCGGACGGCAGCTTTACACATTATCGATCGCAAGACCTCCATACTCCGTAAGAGTTAATATCCATAAAAGGCACGTCCCACACCGATTTAATTAATTTAAAGAAATCTTCTTTGTGCCAGTGATACAAGCGAAGAACAAATATGCATTGGTTTCAATCCCGACATCACAATTCACTAACAAGATAAGACTCATTATCTATAGCGCTTACGTCTGGTGAAATGTTAAATTATAGGTAAGGAGTTCGTCAATGACCTTCCAAGCGTAGGTGTTTCACTTTGTTTGGGGAACATATCGAATCCACCCTAGTCTTTAGATCCGCTCTTTCGGAAGTAATCGTGAATTCTTCATGTTTCTTGACTGAAGGCCAATACGGTATAACCCACCAGAATTGTTCAAATGTCGCCAGACCATGAATCATGAGACTGAAGTAAGCACCACATGGGTTAATCACTTTCGCTAACTCTTCAACTTGAGTGAAGTATCTCCAGCCCTCCTTACGGATGTCTATCGAATCGAATGGTAAAGACTAGAGATGCGAGCAATTTTTAGACCTACAAAACTGTAACGTTAGTTGCTGTTTTCGAGATCATACGCTCGTAGGGAATCTATTCTTAAGCTTTGCCCCCATCCAACCAAGACTCATCTCCAGAATAAAGTCGAAAGGCCATTCCCAAGTTTCTTATCTTTCATGAGCAAAGCAGGTTAATAATACCCTATTTCCTCAAGCCTCATTCACCTCGTTTAATAATAATTATACCACATGAAAGTATAGGCTCCTATTAGAGCCCGAAATCTCATCAATACTTTCCATTGGTCTCCGTGCTATTAGCCATAATAACACGAGACCAAACAAAGCGTAGGCTCATGGGCAAAAAATCTCCAAACCCATTAAAAATCAATCCACTATTTAAGAGCAGAAAGACAAAAAATAACCTAGACCACACCGTTATACTTTATGAGCAAGAGCCTTCTTTACCATTGAACCCACGAAGCTTTTTTAATAAACCCCGAACCCCTCCATGATCCATTAGAAAATTTACGCTATCGAAGAGATTTCCAGAAATTTGAAAGACGACCCTGCAGGAACTTTAAAACATAACAAATTGTGAAAAAATAGGCATCGGAAGCCAAGTAACCGATAGAATAACATTGAGCCGCCCCTCCCAATCGATAACAAGTTTCAAACTTTTCCCATCTTGATAGACGTCTCTAATTCTATCAATAATGTCCTTGTCCCAATATTGAATTTTATTCATGTCCCCTCCAACATAATAACCAAATATAAAAAAAGGAGCTTTAAAAGAACAAGACATCCGATATTGGATCGCCGCTCGAGAGACTTTAACCATTATCAACTTCAAATGCCATGATTTTGCTTTTTTTGCACATACTGAATTTTAATAAAACCTGAAACCTTTATGAAAAACTCAAGAACATTGATAAGGAAGGTTATAATTAACTTTCGCCTTCCATTCACCTATAAAAAACCGCAATCATCCGCGGATAGAACATGATAGCGAAAATTAACCAAACCTACCAACAATCGATACCAATGGAACATACCCCATAACCACTCTTCTGATAATGAAAAATAAGGTAGACATTCCCCATGATTAATCAGAAATAAAAAAGGAGATAAACCACGATCACCTTGATTAAGGACCTCACCAAATTGAAAAACTCTGTTCGGTTGGACTACATTGATCCTTGATAGACCCTTTCGAAGAATGAAGACAACATTGAATCCATATTCCCTCCCCCCTCCCTCCATTTATCCTTACCTTCATTTATTCACTCAATCCCCCAAACCCAAACATGCCTAAAACATCATCACGAAAATCCCCCACCTTATAAAAAACACCGAGTCATATGCTTTTTTTCAAAGTCCACATTGAAAAGAAGAGTTTGTTTTTTTTTTCTTCTTCCTTAACAACCAAGACATGACTTCATTAAAATAAAAGGCCCATCAAGAATTGCCTATCTTTAATGAAACCGATTGAAACCTCATTAATGAATTCGCCCCCAAGAACATCAACATAGACATTAGTTGTAAAATCTTAAGCAATGATTTTATATCTGCTTCCAATGAGGCTAATTCGGTCTCAAATCCTAAACAAGAATATCATAACCGGAATTTCATAATTAAGCACTGAAAGGATGAATTACAACACCGATTTGGTAAATCAGAAATTAAAAAAAATTACCTCACCGCTTCACAATCATCCCTATCCACAATCACAGAGGCCAAAAGTGTCAGAAAAAACCAAACGTGAATACATTCCGGACCCCGGGGCTTTGTCGGTACCTGCCACATTCCCAAAAAAACCGATTTCTTAATTTCAACATTAGAACCCTCCCTCCTCCATATGATCATTTGCGTCATGAGAATGCTGAATAGGAAAGGTCAAGACAAAAGAAGCATAGGTTTGTCCCTGCTTACCAAAACGAATAGTGGCAAATGGGGTCCGAAGGAACTCTTTCTTGACATCATTCATTAATCGGTTTTCAATACATTACCATCAACCATAACCCCCCCTAAAATTTGAATATTAAAACGCCTTTTGATTTATGATACCAGAAAAAAACCGGAATTTCACATCTCTTCTTACCGGCACATTTAATTTAAGAGAGAATAGCCTTTTGAGCCCTTTCGCTACTTCGATATCTAAAAACTATCTTTTTGATTTTGAAGAAAATAGACTAAAGCGGGGGTAATTGACCAGCCAATTCATTTGTCCCAAGAGCCCTCTATCAATATCCAGATCAATTTCCTCCAACTGTTTTTTAAGTCTAAGCTGATCGTTTTTTCTTTTTTTTTTTTTCCCTTTTTTTTTTTTCTCTTTTTTTTTTTTTTCTTTTTTTTTTTTATGTTTTTTCCTTTGTTTTTTTTTTCCGGGTCCCCCGAATTACTCTTATTTCCAAATAAACAGAATCTGAAATTCTCTTGAAGATTTCTTAAGTTTATTCATTCAAACTTAGAAAGCATTATTTCCCCCCATAGGAACTGTTTTCCAAGGTACTCCACAAATGTGTTAAAACCATATCTCATCACAAGCCAATGAATGTGAACAAACGAAAATGAAGTAAGGGGGCCATAATCGTAACCATTTTCTTTAAGAAGAATAGGCCCGATGGATCCGACGAAGAACCTCTCCAATGTAACAGCTTTAAACGTTGGAAGCCTTCCACTAATAACACTCTCCGAAACCAAGAATCTAACTAGCTTGCCTCATTCTTTGTGCGATCTATGACACCAAGTAAAGCGACAGCCTACCTAATTTAACTTCAACCAATCCCGAAACCAAAATAAAAGAATAAATCTATGAGACCATGTGGAATTAAAATGAGTTCCGCATCTACTAATTGACACGAACCTCATTAAAATCACCCATGATAATAACATCCCCGTTCCACTTATCTACCTCGAAACGAAGAAAATCCCAAAGAGCTTGTTTTTCTTTACCCTCTTGAGGAGCATACACACCAATAATCATCATATTCTTTCCCGTTAACCTCCACTTACCTCTAGTAATCACAAAATAATCAGACACCGTCACACTGTTTTTGCAAAAAGAATTAGTATCCCATACGCAAAGGATACCTCCCGAATTTCCAACCGCCTCACTATACACATAATCAAAAACCGAATTCCCCCAACACTGTTTCACACAGAAGTCCTCAATCTTTTCCATTTTTGTTTCTTGTATAACTAAAAAATTCACTTTATTTTTGATACTAAGATCTTTAACAAACCCAATCTTTCTCTTGGCCCCCCCCCTTTCTTTTCCGCGGCTTTTTCCTTTTAGGGCAAGGCCTTTTATATTTAAAGATAGAAAATTCATCTATAACCTTCTTTCCCTTCCCTTTGTTCCCAATGATTCTTCCCAAATTTGCTATGACTTCCTTCATTTTGAACCATAACCCTGTCCAACTTATAATCACATCTCAAGTAAACCCAACCATGGATCCACCTGTTCTAGGAATTTCAGAAACCTTGAAGTGACCCGCTGATATAGACCCATTCGCACTAACCTTTCAATTTATCAACGATCAACCAGCCTCACTGTATTCATCATTCTGGTCTAACTTCTTCTCTGAGTGTCATTTTTTTCACAAATATGGTTCAAAGGTGTGGAAACCTGGTGGATGCTTCAAACATATCTTTCAGAATTGGTATCCTTATCCTCCAATTTATTCTGACCTAAGTAGAGAAATATAATTAAATTAGGTCTTCCGAAACTTTCCTTTTCCTTTTTCGAAAATATACCATCCTCATGATTATTTTCCCGAGCTCTCCATCTTCAAATAAATACTCAGGTACTAACTTACCATCACTATTTCTACCTTGATTCCGTCTTTTTAACTTCCACCTTCCTCATACACATGGGAGTTAGCATCTTCACTTTTGTATTCCCATCTGTGAATTCCGAGACCCAACTTGAGTTTTTCATTAGCTCTAATCCAATACATCTACCTCGGTGAGTGATTTTAAAATCTTCTCTGATACTATTTCCTTGCATTCAAATAAACACAAAGTCCTTTAGAAAGAAAACAAGTCGCCATCCTGATCACCCATCGAGCACTTTCCCCGACTTATCACAATTCTAAGTAAATGAAATTATTTGTCCTTAACTTGAAAGGAACACCTTCCACTTCGACCCAACGCGATCCGACCATCAACCTCGAATTCGTTTTGTAGCCTTTAAAACCAGAGAAAACCAAGACATGACCCCTAACAAAATTTATTTGAATTTTTCCATTGAATCCAGAGATATGAAATTCCAACATAACCCATTGTTCTCACCATATATTTGATAACAATATCGGAAAAGCCTTCATTCCCCAAAGCCATTTTCCATTTGGCTAGAGAAGAACCAAAACTTTTTTACCCTTCCAAAAAAGAGCATTATCACATTTCCAAATACATAACACCTTCATCTAGCCCAAAACATCGAAGGTTTTCAGAAATCTTACCAACCAACAATCCGACTTTGTATCCCCATTTAACACAACCCCCTGTAAGAATTTTCATTACCTAAACTCCCACTCAGGTTTGGTTTAACAGAAGGAGTAGGAGTAACATTTGGCTTCTTATTACCCTCTCCTATGTTCTTACCATTGGGTCTTTGGAATCGAGCGATATTCGCATGGAGTCTAACACGACCAATCCAAACAGTACAGAGATTATTAACAAGTCTTTCTTCACTATGAATTCCATTTATTGAATTTGACAAATCCCCAAAACCTTTTCTAACTTTGATTTCTTGACAGGTAATGTAAGAATCCACCACATGACCGTATGCTTGCAACGCTAGAAAAACTTCCTTGGCACGATACATTCTCCAGGGGAAAATTCGAACATAAACAGATGTTGAAATCCTATCAAATCGTCCTCCTTTGGTTGTTATCTTCCCATTGAACACACCAGAAACTAAATTATCCTAAACAAAAAACACCTTTGGATCGAAGAGAGCTCTAAAAAACAATTACTTCTAAAAACCGAACGATAAAATGTTCTACCTTTGATGTCCCACTTTTGTTGTCTCGCCTCTGGTGTCCCACCACAAGGATGTACCTCCTATGACGTCCCAACTATAGTGTCCCATCTATGATATTCCATTCGGATCATCTATCAAGGATTCAAAAATAAATTTTTTTTTTTGATTGAAGGGATTTCTGGAGATTAATGAATGATTATTATGATGAATAGATGAAGGATTGAAGGATTGAAAATGGATCTAAGACAAATTGTATTTTGTAAGAGGCTAATCTTGCGAAACCCTTTAGATCCAAACCCTAGATCCAAAAGATGATTTGTGTGTGAGCATTTTCATTTGAAAACGATTATTGTACATTCATTTTTTTCTCGTTGCATGCATATGGAGCATTTAAGCTTTGATAATTTATATGTACCTTGTGTTTTTTATTTCATGCACTTGTGTAAATATTGTGAGCAAAACACATTAGATGTTTAAGCAATTGAACACTAAAAATATATGTAAATTTACTATACGAAAAAACAAAACACATATGTACTTTATCTTTTGAAATCATGCATGCTAAAAAAATCATTTAAAAAAAATCATAAAATTGGATTTAAAAAAATCTTGTATTAAAAAACTTCAAAAAGAAAATAAAAAAGTAATTTTTTATAATTTTACTATTATACCCTTTTGAATTAAATAAACAAAATAAATATTCAAAAAAATCTCATTGGTTGATCCTAGTTCTCACAGTTCTGTACATTCATTTGGTTCTGAAAAGAACCTCACCCTATATATATATATATATATATAAATCATGAATCTTCCATATATTAGGGCCCGTTTGGTTTGTAAAGGGGTTTAGAATCGGATTTAAATTTGAGATTGGTTTGAAAAAAAAAATGAGAGAGAAAATTAATAATTATTTAATTTATATATTTATTTAAAAATATTTTATTGTTTGATTTATAAAACATGTAAGAATAAGACAAAAAATAAAAGTAATTTTTTTTTGTGGCTCACAAGTTGTTTGTGAGATGGTATCATCAAAAGTATATCATATGTAATGAATTTTTAGAAATGATTCCATTACTTTTTCTATCAAATATCTACTAAACAATTCTTTTGCTCTATCAATGTATTCCATGGATCCAAAACCCACGTAACAAACACATCCTTAAGCCAAAAAACCATTTATTAACAAATATAACGTATAAAAATTAAAGTACGTTGCAGGTATATATAACTAACTTGCTTTATTTATAAAAAAAACTAAAAAACCAAAAACCCGACCGTGTTTAGAAAGCCGGGTTGACCGGGTCATTTCAAACCTGACGGGTCTAACCGGGTTTCGAAAATTTAAAACCCAGTTTAATTTGACCCGTTTTTCTGATCGGAACCAGTTTAATCGGTTGAACCAGCCGAGTCGCACCGATTTTCAAAACATTGCTTGTTTCCACGTCACATCAAAAATTTTAGTAACACATAAAAAACTCCTCTCATCTTTTTATCATATGTTTAGTATAAATGACCTGAATTATTGTGACTCATAGTTCTATCGAAGACACAACTAATACAACATGAGTTAAACATAATTACTCATTTGTGTAAATAAGTTAGTGTAGAGCTATTTTAGCAATCAAATGTGAATGGTAACCATATTCTTTTGAAACAACATTCCTCACATTCTGTATAGGAACTTAATTGAAGACTCCAAATTCCTCTTGGGCCACAAACCCACAAAAAGTTGTTATATCAGCTAAAATAACACAACTAAATGGTTACTTATCAAGTATATGAGATTTTTAATTATACCTTTATACTAAAGGTTGGGATTGTCATCCCGAGTCATCAATTTAATGCATTTAATAGAACCCGCCCGACCCGACTCCGAACATCCCTCTTTTCCCCGCTATTTAGTTATACCCGGTTTTTGGCAAGGCACGTGTCCTTCTGATTCATCAAACTCAAACACACACTAAATTAATACAAAAACCTGCACATGTCTCTCCCCTCCACCGACTTCATCTTCTTCACATCTTTTTGAAGCTTCTTTCGGCTCTCACTATTGAAAAAATAACTACGTAACCCACCATATCTCAAATCTTCATTGGATGCTCAAAAACCCATAACCCGATTCCAGAAAAAAACTAATTCATTCATATGATGCAGGTTCCTATATTTTCACACAAACATGAACTAGAGAGAGAAAGTTAAAGAGAGAGAGATGGTTGGAAGAAAACTAGAGAAAAACACACTAAAGAGTGTGTGTCAAATGATTCAACCAACACCCTCTCCATGTGTGGAGAGGGTTTAAATATGTCTTACAAAATGCCCATAAAACGGGCTATGGTGTGGGCTTACAGTGGGTAAAGACCCG
>BQNB010043625.1:0-18233 GCA_026074375.1 Tanacetum coccineum | reverse complement strand
ATGTACACAAGCCATCAAATGAAGCTCGGGTTTCGTATTGAATTATACGAAAGCCATCATATTAAGCACGGGTTTCATACTGACATTGTATGAAAGCCATTATATAAAAAATAAAAAATAAAAAATAAAGAAAACAGAATCCGCCTTTGCAAAACCTGATCACATGATTGCATCTAGCTCATCTAGGAATAGTTCTAAGAACATGCCAAGATTTAGTTCAAATGACATGGTTCATAATCACTATCTAGATGTAGCTAAGAAAAAGACTAAAGAAAGAGATAGGAACTCAACAACTAGTGTGACTACTTCTGCTAGAATTCAAACTACTGCTGATGATAGCAAACCAGAACCTAGGAGCAACAATCAAACATCTAGGAGTTTGCCTAAATCTAAGAGTAGTCGCGTTATGAAAACGGCTATGCCCAAAGCAGATCACTCTAAGAGTTCTAGTTCTTTCTCAGATTCCAAAAACTTTGTTTGTTCTACATGTCATAAGTGCGTCTTTAATGCAAATCATGATGCTTGTATAACAAAACTCCTGAAGGAAGTAAATTCACGTGCTAAGATTCAATCCTATAAGAACAGAAACAGTAACAAACTCGTAGATCAAAAGAGTCATACTCAGAAACCTGGTAAGCAGATCTTTACAAGACATAGGTTTTCTCCTAATAAGACTTCCACTGTGTATGAGAAAACATCTCCTAGATCTGATCTTAGGTGGAAACCCACGGGTAGAATTTTCTAATACTGTTGGTCTTAGGTGATCCCTACAAGAAAGTTTATTTGAACTCTTGCACAACAAGGTATGACAGTGAACCCCAGCATGGTTCAAATGTAAGATATCCCTAATATTCATGAAATGCAAACAAACTCTGGATGTAAGTGCAGGTACATCAATCCAATGTTTATAAGAACAAAGTCTTGATTAGTGCAGTACCTTATGTAAATGTCAACAAGGAAAATCTCAGAGTATGGTCTAAAAAGCTGATATCACAGAAACCATTGTCTAAGTGAATTCCACAGATTGATGATACAGTAATATACTTTCGAACAAAACGGTTTCAAGCCTCTCACCACAAATGTCACAGAAAGTTCATCAAGGCACTGAGACAGTAACAAATGTCAAAAGACTGGATTTGCTATTTCGGGTTCTTTTTGTTTGACGAATATTTCAATGGAGAAAAACAAGTTGTTTTAGAAGTCTTCCTGCTGTCACTAACTACTAATGCATTAAATAAACGTCAAGCACACAACCTGATCAACTTCATTCCATTTCAACTCTAGCGACAACTATCTCTGCAAATGGAAACTTCGATTTAAATATTTTTATTCTCTCTTTTTTTATAAAAACTTTTGAAAAAGCAAATAAAATAATATAAAACCTAGAAAACAGAAATATAAAATCAAATTTTTTTCACAAATACCAAAAAGAATCTTCTCGACATTCTCTTGAATCGATAACATTTACGTACCAGAAATTGTTGATTAACATGCGACACCATGCTTGTAAATGAAGTTCGAGCAATAGTTTTCAAATGCTTTCAAAACATGTCATTTCTAAATTTTCTCATGATGACCTTATTACATTTCAGTGCATAACTCAGGAGTCCCCGAATGTAATAGGACAGTGGTACGCATTCATGCCGTGACTCTAAAAATAAAGAGAAGTCTTCTATTATGTGTTTTTTAAAATCTTTGAACACAATTTTTTCAAAAAGAACTTTCAATGTCAAAATATCTACAATATAAATCTGTATTTTTTATTCCATAAAAAGTATTTGTTAAAATTGTGTGTTCAACACTCCTTTCCTCGAATAAGTTTAAAAGAATATGTAGTACGTATAATGTCATTTTATGTATAATCAATTTCTGAGGGTGAAGTTATAAAACAAAGCCTTTTAATGTGTTGGGTAATCTCATAAATGTCAATTTTATGTATCCAAACACATTTCGTGAAGTTAAAATATGGAAATTATAATGTCAATTAATAATATACATTGTTCACTATGCTTCTCTCTCCTCTTCACATTTTTGTGGTGTCATAGCAAATTTTATCATTCCAGTATGGCCAAAGTTTAATAAATATGGTATCCCACATTACTGTTGAAAGGGGAGCAATCTAAAAATGAATTCATGGCAATATCGTAGCATAATTTTCATCCTCAATGGAATTTTCATGTCAAATTTTATAATCAATTGGTATATCAAATACTAAGATTTTTATTAAAATTTTAAAATAAGGGGATAAAGAGAATGAAAATATGTTATAGACGAAATGTGATCTTTAAGACTCTAAGTGCAACTCTTTCTTTCATGTCTAAACAAATTTCGAATCTCGGTGCACAGGTATAGGGGAGTATTTGAAAATAACAATGTCAGAAAATGGTTTTATGGTTCGATCTCTATAACCCAACAACCTTATTAATTTTCTCGATCGATCTGAATTCATAAGGTGGTTAGGTAAGTCCTACGATCCAAACCATATAGTTAGAATCTGATATATAACCCGGAGGATCTACCCAATGACACTCATAGTTAGAAAAGCATCCTTAGGTATGAATGAATAATAACGTGGGTATAAGGGAAAAAAGCCGACAAGATTGACTAACACAGGAACAATCACAACATGTTGTTAGATATTAGAAAAAGGACTCGCACCCCGTGTTATTTATATTACTGTTTATTATAGCTCTGAAGTTAATATAGTGTAAAATACTGAATTTCGGTATTAAGTCGGGTACTATACCCGGTATAGTTAAGTCTAAAATAAGCCTCTTCTAACTTTGGAAGAGCAATCGCTAGTCATTATATCCGTTTCATAGATAAACACATTCTCTCTCACTACGAAACTCTCTCAAGTGTTTTTCTCCCTTTCTAGAAACTACCAAATCAAGAATCGACCCCGTGTTACATTTGTCTCTTGCTGACCAAACCCGAGCACATGGATGATGAATTCCTCGGCCACAGCCACCCAAAGGTTCCGAGTGCCGCGAACCTGAGCGTGCTCATAGCGAGCGCGCGAACGTGTCGATACACCACACACACACACACACAGAAAGTCATTTGGTTCTATGGCGTCCATGAAAAATCTCGATGACAACTTTTTAACTTGGGGATCAATTTCTTTATGACAATGAAAAAAAACAAAAAGGATTTATAACCAAAATTTTGATTGTGAAGCTGCCCTCCAACCGAAATGGAAAAGGAGAAAATCCAAAGTTAGAGAGAGTCTGAGTCACCATTCCTGATCCAGATCAGACATTACGTTCAACTCCTCCAGGATTGTTCCTCACAGATGTCACATCTTCTAAGGCCTCATTACTGGTCACATCCTCCACCAATCAACACGGAAGCTACAACAATCACCACATCTCTCCTGAAATCACTCGCCATTCAACGCCCTTCCACTAAAGTGGCAAGAATTGGAGCAAAGAAGTCCCTGAAGTGAAGAAGACTATCACTCTGGCTGAATGTTTGTTGGCTTCCATTAGATCCCAAGTTCCTACGGCGTATTGATAAATATATAGGAACAAAACTTGATGATCTCTCCTTAAAGGTTCTTGAAACGACACACTGCAGATGTAATCGAGAAATACTCTGTGCTGCCTGGCCCAGAGTCTATCCAGAATCAAGAATCTGAAAAGAGTCCGAAGGAGATTATCAGAACCAAAAAGGAACAAGGTGAGGAGAAACAAGATTCAACTTACTCCATCAGGTCAACTGATAAAGTTGATCTTGAAGAATTTGATCTAAAGAGTGCTCTCTTCAAACACATGAATAAGATCAAGTCCCTGCAAAACCGAAATACGTGCTAACTACCGTCTAACCAATGCACTTATGGAAAGCTTTGATACAGATGAAGACGCCAAGGATAAGGATGTTGCAGACAAGGTTAAGAAACACAAGAGAAAGCATGAAATGATGATGATGAGACGATGATGATGATGAAGGGCCCTTCAGCGTGGATCAAACCAGGGTAGTCAACAAGACAAAGAGGAGAAGACACGATTCAGGTGCTTCTGGTTCAGCTCAACCTCCTACAAAAGATGATGAGCAAAGTTCGAAGAAACCACGGGAGTCTGATGCATCTGCTTCCAAACAACATCCAGCTCTTACCTCAACTGGATGGCAGATCACTGACACAAGAGATGCTGTTGTTGACTCTTCGATGCCCAGATCTGATACCGAATCAGAACATTCTGAACAATCCTCAGATGACATTCCAATGCAGGATGAAGGGCACGTCTCAGATATGGAGGACACCGATAACGCTCACATTCCCAAGGTGTCGACCACTACGTGGTTTAAGCCAATTCCAGAAGGCGAGAGATCTGCTACACCTGAACCAGAATGGACCATTCCCCCGAATGACTTCCCGGAACCAGAGAATAACTGGGCAAACACATACGCCACAACGTATAAAGTTCCTGCGGAGAACAAGCTTCAAAGGAAGACGTATGATATTGGGTCATTCATCAAATGGTTCTGCAGACGAACAGGAAAGAAGAAGCTCTGCAAAGCTGATTTAGAAGGTCCAGCTTTCAACCTTGTTAAAGCCTTTCATAAGAACAACGTCTTTCTTCAATATCAGATGGATGAATGCCATAAGCTGCTGACAAATAAGGTTGATTTGAGTAATCCTGAGGGTCATCAAATTCTGAGAAATATATATGAACCACTGCCCTTAGGAGGACCACCAGGTCAGGTAACTATTCAACCACAATTCTTCTTCAATAAGGATCTGGATTATCTGCTGACAGGTGACAAAGAGCGAAAAATTGCCTTATCCATATCCAAGCTCAAAGCCGCTCGTTACCTAGACTTTGGCCTTGAAGAATTAGTTCCATCGTTGTGGGTTGAGAGTGAACGCGAATATGACATCAGTGCGGTCTATGGCATCACTCACTGGTGGTTTAGGAGGAAGGAATTCTATATCAACAAACACAGTGAGTCCTCTGATCGTGAAGCAGTCAGATCGCAGATGCGAATTCTCAGTGTGATCAGTGTCAAGGTATTCGAAAAATACGGATACAACTACCTAAGAGAGATAATTCTACGCCGTGCTGATTACCAAGAGTACAAGATCTCAGAAAAGGATTTCAAAAATCTTCATCCAAATGATTTTGAAGATCTGTTCCTACTCAATATTCAAGAAAAGCTCAACCATCTGCCCAAGACAGACAAGACTAGTCTTCACACAGCAGTCAACATGTGGATAAGAAACCTGGTGATCAGGAATCGTGTGGGAGACTTACAGCTCGGGATTGAAAGTTATCAAACAAAGATCAACCTTGAACGTCCAAATTGGGATGCAGCCGACTATTACTTCAAAGAAGATTACACGATTATCCCTAAGCCAAGAGCCGTTGTCTACAGAGACAGAAATGATCAAAGAAAGTTGATGAGGCTGAATGAGCTTCACAAGTTTAGTGATGGGACGTTGACAAGAGTAATGGAAAAACTGGACCACATGGTTAAAGACTTTCATCTGTTCGAGTACAATAAGGGCATGGAGACTAGGAAGTGGTCAGAGGATGACAAGAGAAGAAGCAAAGACTTCATCACTGCGATTGAGAAAAGACTACAGATCAGGAGGATCTTTCGAAGTCTAGAAAGCTTTGTTGGAGGAAGAATAAGAGATATTGACTACAGGCTGATCAACAGAACAACGTGACGACATCCTCGTTACAATAAAAAGGTCAATTTTGTCTCTTATTGTGAAAAATATATCATGTACATTAGTAAATAGTTAATCTTTTGATGACTAAGTGTAGGAATAATTGATATCCCTCAACGATTGAAGGGGAGCAGTTATATGTTTCATACACAACTTGCGAATTAAGGACACACTTTTCTCCCAAAGTTTATAACATATTTAAATCAATTGATATCCAAAATGTCAAAAGGTTTAAAATTTTTGATAAGGGGAGAAAATGTGATTAAAATATGTGTATAATAATAACCGTGATTATTAGGACTCATATACTCCGCCCAAACGTGCTAAACAATTTCGAATACCGAAGCACATTTTGAGGGGGAGCGTTTCTGAAAAACATCAAAAACGATCGAGGTACTATACGCTTTGATAAATCAAAAAAAAAAACGATCGAGGTATTTTTTCTAAATACACGCTATTTGATATTTATATCATAAGTACCTTAATTGAATTTTCATTGGTTATATGGAAAAGGAGAACTGTACCAAAAACCGACCTGTAGAGCATTTAACTTAATTGGAGTTATAAGGTTGGTAAGGAGTTAGGTACTAATTCCTCAATTATCCAGCCATAACCCCATAACCAGGGAGTGTCTCTACCCAGGGGGCCAATCCACTAGTTAGTGTAGATGTCCTTAGGTAAGACATTGTTAAAGGAGATAAAAGCGAGAAAAACGGGAAAAGTGTCGACAGAGAAGGAGCTAGTACAATGGAATAAAACCCAACAAGGAACTAGTCATGAAATCTCGATATCACTGAAGGGTTTTAAGAATTAAAAAGAATTGTAAACGATAAAGGGTGTTAAAAAGAAGCCCTCATCACTTAGAGCAGAAACCGGGTCAATTCATATACAGCAGAATACTAAGATGATTGTTGACATTGAAGATCGACATCATAGACCCAGTGATGCAATGCACAACCTCCTAGCCCACTCAATCTTCAAAGATTTCTGTTTCAATTCTCACGGAGACTAAAACACGTTATCTATTGACTTTCTCACTCCGAGTTAGTTGATATTGAACAGGTGGCAGTCAGCTCCAGCCTCCGATTACTAGAACCAAAACGCACTATTGAGTTCTTAGACCAAGAATCGTCAAATAATCATCGTTAGGAAAACAACGAATCCAATACTCTTGTCTCACACACTGTGGAAACAAGTCTATCCTAAGAGTCCTACTCAATACCTGTGTTATATTGCCAGAACATGCCGATTGAAACGATGGTTGTTCACAATGAAGACGAAATCCTAGCTAGAAGCCCAACATCAAACAAGCTCTAGGTTAGGATAAACTTGTCGACTTCTACAAGAATCAAACTTGTTGTCAATGAAAAGAAACGATGGTGCGATTCTGTGTGAATCAAACTTGTTCCAGTAATACTAGAATTGACTGTTTATTTGTCATTTGGACTTTATGCAAAGCCTTTTGCTAAGTCTATTACTCACATCAGTGTCATCTATGAAGAGGACTTCTCCCCATTTGCTACAAATCTGACTGAATACCTGATTATCCCAAGCACGGATAGGGACACCTTCAACTTCAAGCCAAATAAGGCGTTCCTCTACCACAAAATCATCATGCCACGGCTTCAAGATAGAGAACCATGTCGTAACTCCATTGTGTTTTAGAAATTTATCCCTTGCATCTGACGATTCAAAGTCAAATAAAACCCATAAGCCTCCCAAATACTTAAAGTCCACGTCCAAAAAACCTTCATTATGGCACATTCTTCTGGTATTGGCTATGGCACGAAAATCCTTATAGCACCCGAGTAAAGCTAAAGGGAAGTCATTAGGTTTGTCTTGCGACAAAATAATTGTGGGTTTATGCATTTCAGAATCATCATGAGTGGACTTGGGTTTAGAGGAGCCTTTAGCTACGTTAACATAAGACGAAGTCATATTGTCAGGGGTAGCCATAGGGCTTGCATGGGTAGTTTTCACAGCCTGAGACCAAGCATGGGAGGATTTCCCATCCATCTTTCTATCGAACCTAGCTACATTTGCATATAAACGTAGCTTACCAATCCAAACATTAGAAAGCGAGTTAATAAGGTTTTCCTGATTAGACACCTTGATGTATCTACAAAAACCAAACATCTGCCCCTGAGCATTTCTGTGCTTGGCTATGTAAACATCCACCAAGGTCCCCACCTTACTACAAATATTCCATAGTTCTCTAACAGAAAGATGCAAAGGAAAATTAGACACATACACCGATAGGGAGATCTTCGCTACATCATCTGCCCTGGAGGTTCCTGGTGTAGGGAATTTAAGTCTTTGAAACACCGATCTGTGTTTCTTCCTGGTAACCTTTTGCCAATCATTATCAGCCATGGGAAAAGAAAAAGCAGTGTTTGAAAAAAAGGAATGAAAAAGGAGAAAGAAAACAATTATTAGGCAGAAGGAACCCTAAACAAACATTCTGGATCCTTATGGTTCCATGTCAATTGTCCTGTAAGATGCTCGTTATGAGACCAATCACGAGGTGAAATACTCGAATAACAGGATCTTAACAGGATTATGATGGATGGAAGGTAGTAGATCAGAATGAGTTTAAGGTTTGTGAAGCGCCGCCGGGAATCGCCATAGGATAATCACCTTTAGTAAGAAAAAGAAATAAAGATTCAAGAAGAGATTCAAAGGGATGAAGACGAGCGTATTTCTGTTATTTCAATTTGGTCAGGGAGGGAAAGTGCAACAAAGGTTCCCCACAGGGAGGCCGTCTGCACTTTCGCAAGTATGGGGACCTGAGGAAACCACAGGGAGCATATATGCAATTCCCTCTATTTTAAATAGGGTTTTTAGATAGACAGGTTACTAAACTATCAACTTTTATTCGCCTAAGTTACTAAACTTTTTTTTTGTTCATTTGGGTTACTGGACTATCGAAGTTTGACTTTAAGGTTACCGAACAACAAAAGTGTGTTCATTCAGGTTACCTCGTATACTGGCAACCGGGATATTATGTTTTGACCTTCTCCACGTCAGCTTTTTGTGGGCCCAATTATCCAACTCAGAAACTTATCAGGTTATTTGACATGTATGTTACTCAACTTTGCGAATTTGTTCGCTTAAGTTACTAAACTTTGTTGTTTTGTTCATCTAAAAATACCTCTAGAAA
Source organism: Tanacetum coccineum (assembly GCA_026074375.1). NCBI lineage: Eukaryota > Viridiplantae > Streptophyta > Magnoliopsida > Asterales > Asteraceae > Tanacetum > Tanacetum coccineum. Next base: position 9,396 of record BQNB010043625.1, on the reverse strand, counting down.
ATACATGTTTTTATACACGTTTTTATCCATGTTTTTATATGCATTTTTATACGCACTTTTTTATACACGCTTTTATACACACATTGTATACACGTTTTTATACACACATTTTTTACACGTTTTTATACACACAATTATATATATATTTTTTATACATTTTTATATTTTTGTATTACACAAGGGATGCATATTGAGTACCCCAACCTTCGATCATTACTTTTGGATCCAAGTCATAGATAAAATGTCGAGAATGGTATGATAAAGATTGTCCTCGAGACTTGAGATTGCAAGCAAGTTCTGTATGTGTGGATATCACTTTGTGATAATAGCCACACGCTGTCCCTGAAACAAGGTAGTTATAAAATACTATTTTATCGAGTGTATGTGAAGCACGAGCAGTCCACTAAACATTTGTAGTCAATAAAGGATTTATTCCGCCACTTGATATGTGCAGAAGATACCATTGGGCCCATCTCCAGATTAATCCAGATAAAATGATGGCCGTAGTCCCAAATTGGTAATGCAGGATGATTCTTGCTTACATTTGGTATATCGAAATATTCCTTATAGTAAGAAACATAATGTAAAACTAATGGAATGACTTCAGGATTCATATCCATGGTTTTAACGTTATTTTGTAGACAAATTGGAAATGATTATTAAGCAAGAAATTTATAATCCATGTTAATAAATGACAGAATGATTTTTTGTTTGAAACTCTTATCTCATAATATTCCTAATGAAAAAATAAATTGTGTGGGTTGCAGACTTGCCAAATATAGGAATGGAGTGTTTGGTGCTACTCCAACTCCCAAGTGGGAGCTGTTGGATTATGGTAGTCGAACTAGCACGAATACATTACGAATATGTGAGCCTATTGGGGGCACACACGTTAATACACGAAGAACACGTTTAATACTTCACGTTTATAATAAACCAAGGACTAGAATGAACAAAACCCGAACCCCAAGGACATACCAAGGTGGCCGGTTCCTAAGTAGGATTAAGTAGGGGTGTTTAAGTTCGATTAAAGGATAAGGAGAACAAGGAAAAAGAGGTATTGCGATAAAACAAGGACTTGTCTCCTAGTTCATATCTACTAGGGCTTGATGAGTATAAATACTTTCTCACCCCATCATTCATTCCCCACGGTGTTGGTGCAGCGCACATCCCCCGTTCTGATGGAGTACCAGTTAGCGTGGCGATTGTGTCACCTAAAAATAGGGAACTTCTGGGGAAGTTAGGTTGTTTGGTTTTCGGTTATCTATTCCAAGCCGAGTTCAACCTAAAACTCTTTATAAGGTTTTCGGTTCTTGTTCATCTCCTAGCTCGACGTGTTTGGCAAGTAGCTGGTTCGAAGATTAAAACCCTAAACGGGTTTCGGGTTTTTGCTTATATTCGGTCCAGGTGATTTTCGGTAAATTAGGGTTTCCCACAAACCCTAATTCGGTTCATTGTTTTTCGGTTAAAACTCAATTGGTGCGTTTGATTTTCGGTTCGATTACAAAGGTTGTTGGTTCGTGAAGTTAAGCCTAGCAAGCTTAACGTGTTCGGTTGACGTGATTGTGTGAGCAACCGTAGAGGCGATTGTTTTAGTCGCTTAATTTGTTTTCTTGATCAATTGGCTAAAAGGTACGCGTTTCTATTTACCTTTTATTTTGTGTTAACCATATGCTATTACTAGATCCAAATCCGCTGCGTACTCGTAGCTACTTGGTTAGTTAGATGTTAAATCCCAACATATTTGACTGGTGAAAAGTGTAGTTATTGAGAATTTCTTAAACTATGTGTAATTTAAAAACGGTCTTATAATTTTGGGACGGATTAATTTGTCGTGGATTCATAAAATTCAAATTGAAGGTTTTTTAAAAAAAGACACGGAAACATTGGAGTACTGCAGGCAGAGCCATGTTGAAGAGAGGTGAATGCCCTCCACTGCTTGTCATATTCGATTCTTGCGAAGGGTAATTAAGTAAATAACTACTAATTGGTGTTAGTAAAAGAGGCTTATGCCAATTAGTGGTGGCACTTTTGACTAGGGTGCTCACGGTCCGAAAACCGGACCGGACCGACTGAAACCGGATCGGATCGAAACCGAATTTGGCCAAAACATCGGACCGAAGACCGGACCGAAATGGTCGGGTCCGGTTCGGCCTTCGGTCCGGTCCGGTCCAACAAGGCATAATTCCCGGGTTTTTCGTAAGACCGAATCGGACCGAGGACCGAATATAAGGAAAATGATGGACCGAACACTGGACCGAAATAGGTTCGGTCCGGTCCGGTTGGTCCGGTTCGGGCCGGTTTCTCGGTCCAGTCTGGTCCGCGGTCCGTTTTGCTCACCCCTACTTTTGACTCATTACTTATGAATGGGTCAATTTGGGCAATATTTATAATGGGTTAACTTAATAAATTTAACAAAGAAATGAGTCAAATGGGTCGAAAGTCATCCAAATATTTAAATGCATGAAACATCGTAAATGAGTCAAATGGGTCGAAAGTCATCCAAATATTTAAATGCATGAAACATCTTACATGCTTTAAATAAAAAATGTTAGAATATCAATGTAAAAATGTAAAATTTGTAAATCATATTTAACACATTAATGATCAAGGAATTTCAAAAAATATATAAAAAGTGTTCGCAACTGGCCTGATCCAACCAATTTTGACCCATCACTCAACCTGCCTCACACGCTAGTTTTGCCACCTCTTATGCCAGTTTAAAACATCATGATTTAGCACTGAATGAATCATGATGCTGAATGATTCAAAGTTGCTGAATGATTATTAATCTGATTGATGACTATTGTTTGATAATTGTTTTTAAGAGAAAATGATCTTAATACATTAAAGTTGTCCTTTTATATGATTTAGCTATTTTCACCTTTTTTACGCACATTTAAAAAATGTGTAGCGTTATATACATATTTACGTGTACCATACATATATATATAAAGTAATGTATGAACTAAAAAATGTTCGACGTTCATAAACGTAAATAAAAATTTCGTCGGTATCTAATTTTTACGCGTCTAACGAAATACATATAAATTAAGTTTGACACTTATTTCCATATTTATATACACGGATCATTTTATATTGTATGCACTATTCGAAATATTTTATCATTTCATGTTGTATGGCCAATGCTTTTCTATGATAACGTTAGAGGTTAGTAAGCTAAATAAATTGTTATACATATTAAATTGCAGCTACAAAAATAAAGCATATATTATCAAATAGATTGTTTATCCATTAGATTTGGATAAAGCATATATTTGGGTAGATGAATTTTGCACTGAATGACAGACCATGTCTTTTGAGCTGGCTCCCTCAGAACTTATTTGAGCCAATCAGCGCCAGCATTTTACATATCAAACAATTTCCAATCTGACCGACTAGGTGACTATCGCTGGATTATCAAACACCCCCGAAGTTTGCTTAGTAATAAGCGGGTTGTCTCGGTGCAGTTATACAGTAGAAGCTGATGGACCTATAAAGGACTTGACATTGATAACAGAATACGTAGGTGACGTAGATTACATTAAAAATCGTGCACATGACGACTGTGATAGAATGATGACTCTTCTTCTAGCATCAAATCCATCAAAGTGTCTTTTTATCTGCCCTGATAAATTACATTTACGTCCGTTTTCGTTCATTTTCGTCTGTTTTCTTACGTTTCCGTCCATTTTCGTCTGTTTTTTTACGTTTTGATCTGTTTTTTTAAAACGAATAAATACGTATAAAACGTAAAAAAACGAAGAAAAGGGTCAAAAAACAAAAGAAAATGTCAAAAACGGAAGAAAACGAAAACGTAAGAAATCGGTCGATAAAGTAAAAAAAACGGACGAAAACGTAAGAAATCAGACGAAAACGTAAAAAAACGCACGAAAACGTAAGAAATCGGACGAAAACGTAAAAATACAGATGAAAACGTAAGAAATAGGACGAAAACGTAAGTAAACGGACGAAAACGTAAGAAATACGACGAAAACGAAAAAAAACGTAAGAAATAGGATGAAAACGTAAAAAAGGACGAAAACGTAAGAAATCGAACGAAAACGTAAGAAATCGGACGAAAACGTAAAAAAGAGACGAAAACGTAAGAAATCGGATGAAAACGTAAAAAAACGGACGAAAACGTAATAAAACGAACGAAAACGTAAAAAAATGGACGAAAACGTAAGAAATCGGACGAAAACGTAAGAAATCGGACGAAAACATAAAAAAACGAACGAAAACGTAAGAAATCGAACGAAAACTTAAAAATACGGATGAAAACGTAAGAAATCGGACGAAAACGTAAAAAATCGGACGTAAACGTAAGAAATCGGACGAAAACGTAAAAAACAGACGAAAACGTAAGAAATCAGACGAAAACGTAAAAATACGGATGAAAACGTAAGAAATCGGACGAAAACGTAAAAAAACGGACGAAAACGTAAGAAATCGGACGAAAACGTAAAAAATAGACGAAAACGTAAAAAATCTGACGAAAACGTAAAAAAAGGACGAAAACTTAAGAAATCGGACAAAAACGTAAAAAACAGACGAAAACGTAAGAAATCGGACGAAAACGTAAAAAAAAACGAAAATGTAATAAACTTAACGAAAACGTGGCGAAAACGTAAAAACAAACGGACGACACTTAGAGAAATTCGGAAAAGTACCGAAAACGTAAAAAACGGACGAAAACGTAAGAAATCGGACAAAAACGTAAGAAATCGAACAAAAACGTAAAAAATGGATGAAAACGTAAAAAACGGACGAAAACGTAAGAAATCGTACGATAACGTAAAAAACGAAAAAATCGACGAAAGCGTAAAAAGACTGACGAAACCTATAAAAGGTTCAAAAATGTATGAAAACACCATAATTTGTGTTAGTCGAACCTGACCCAAACGTTTAGAACCCATGACCACCGTTAGACCATTTTTAAACATTACCTGTTTGACCCATGACGTCATTTACCCATGACCCAAAACCCGACCCAATGTCGACCCATTAGCCACCTCTAATAGGGTTAGAATAAGGTTACTTCCACGTTTTATTTGATTTGAGTTATATTTACGTTTTATTTTGTTAGGGAAAAAAGAAATGAAAATTAGTAAATTGTTGTTTTCTATTTTTCCATATAAATTTAGAAAATGAGAATTTTTTTGTTTTTTGAAAAATATTGGAAAAAAATGCAACTAAACAAGTTTTCAATTTTTTCATTCTCAAATAAAAAATTTCCTCCAACTAAACACACACCCTAAGGTTTATTTCAAGAATTAGAGGAAAATTAGCATAATATGGATAACTTTCTGCAATATTGATGAATGTCGAGTTAATTGACCTGTCAAAATTAGGTGTATAAGTACTCATGATTATCTATTAGCCTATTAGTAGTCATTACAAGATCATGATGAGACAGACTATTTTGGTGCTCAAAAGCCTCTACATTATTGGACTGTTAGTCAAACGCATTCATCTAAATATGTAGTCAATAGAGAGTTGCAGTTATTAACTGATTATAAAGGGGAGATCAGAGTTCGGAATTGGCTCCAACTCCAACACCCCATCTTCTTCCTCAATTTTGAAACAGGTGAAAAGAACTGAAGGAAAGAAAAATCATAAGATTCAGAACATACTGAAAATATGTGAAATCGTTTTGGTTATTTAACATTTCCATTTTTTGATTCTAGCTACAAGGCATGACGAGTGATTATAAGTCCTGTCTATTTAATACACTAGATTAGTCTATTTTAAGCAGCTTGTAACTATACCTGGTGCATTGAGATGAAAACAATAGAAATTCCTAGCATAAATTTTATAGTAAGTGTATGTCCAAACATTGCTGCATATGCAAAGTCTGTGAAGATTGTGGAAACAGTCGACGAGTACTTTTTCAAAATAGTATCTGCATTCCAAAAACCATGATTATTTAGACATAAGTATAATTCATTAACATGTCTTAAAGTGATACATTCCGAATAGTTTATAATCTTGCCAGCATATTTGAAGAAAAATGACGATAATATCCATTGTGCTGCGTCGTTTATAATCAAGAACATGGTAGCTTTTGAATTTTTTGCAACAAGCTACACTATTGAAAAGCTTAGTATTGTGCTACAAAACAAGTTGGACAAATAAATACTCGCCATCATGGGTGTATATGGAACACACGCGTACCAATTCTCATAACATTTATTTACAACATTTACCTTTAAGTGTCCCATTCCAATTCTATTTGAAACAAGTATATGGACCCAACTTCACATCCTATTAATCAATATACCCATATAAGATCATGATAGATTGAAAATAACAGATGATATGATTTATTTAAATCGTTTATAATTTCAATAATATCATTATCCTAATGTGGCCATGATATGATTACTCGTATGTGGCTATAGGTCCCATTTAAATGTTGTACGGAAGACTACAATGGGCAACAACTTAGAGCGTAGTAAATAAAGGAAAATGGTATGAATGTTTGATGCTACAAAAAACTTATCCGTTTGTTAAAATATATGGTAATGAACCAAAATATATATTGATAAACAATAAAAAGTGTCTATAAGTGCACAACATTTGTTTCACGAAAAATCCTTGAAACTGATGTTACTGCACCCGGTTAATATTATCCATTGGACAAATAACCCCCACCCGGAACCTAATCGCGTACTATAAAATCAATCTAGTGTATCAAACAATGGAAATAAGCAGTACCTACTTAACCTCTGGCTAAGTGCTCTTAATTCTGCAGGTTTTCGGCCCCAGTTAGGTGCTCCGGGTTAAAATGCCTCCTTAGCTAGTTGCCTTAGTTGGCGTAACACCTGTTCAGAAAAAAAGTAAATCTTTGAATCTTAAATCCCATTACAAAAATTACTATCATCATATTAAGTTTGTTTATTACCTACATGGTTGTTTTTTTGGGTGAGGACAGTTGGTGATTCATACAATGAGCGCAATACTTCAGGTACGCTCAATGCCTATGTGGTTACATAAAGTTGACAATTTACCTCATCATACATTATTATCATAAAATGTCGTAATGTTAGAAAAGAAATGTACCTGAAAATTCATATGATCGACAATGCGTATGATGGACCCACCACCTTAACAATGTTTAATAAGGTACCCACTAGGCAGCATTTCCGCCCGCACAAAATTAGGCACTGCTGGTATGCTTGGACCATTCTGAGTGTTTGTTAGTGATCTTTCACAAAGCTGAAAATCCTTAAGACAAATTGTGAGGTATCACAAACGCATCACCAATAAGTTTATTGAGGTTATCGATAAAGAAAAAGAGTCACTAACTGACACACTGCTATTCAGTAAAAGAAGTATAGCGTAACAACCAGAAGTCACGAGCAGTAGCCAATGTTGTGGGCGCATAACGCTACAACATTATTGAATTCAGAATCAAAATATGAGCAACTCATGTGTCAAAATATATAATTTTCCGAGTTCGCCCAGTAACCATTAAGTTATAATTACAATGTAGAATGAGGTATTACCTGTTCAAAAGTTCAATGATTCCACCTGGCAGTCACGAAACCATGCGGGGCGATCCTTGAGAATCCACCACAGGTGTTCGCATAAACTACACCTGCCAATAAATGAGTATGTTTCTTTCACTAACTTATTTATTTATTGCCAATACTACATTAACTAGCGCTCTAAGGTCTACAAACAAACAACTCAGTCACACGTTTGATTAATCACTTGTCTTACACATATAATACACAACTCAGTCATGCATTTCAATGAGCACTTGGATTACACTCTAAACATACAAAAAAAACACAAAACTGATTTGGACATTTCGTCGAACACCTGGTGTACGCATATTTAATACACAACATTTCCTTCATGAAAAACACACTACATCTCCAAATTACAGACAAAATCTCATCAAAACAATAACTAACATATATAAAATGGCAATGTAATAGACTTTATATTTAGGTATAATTCATATTTACTCGATATACACTACAAAAACTCATTTATACATAACTTACAAGTAGGGTGTTAGTCGGGTTGGTCGGGTTTGGGTCGGTTCGGGTTGGTTCAAAGTCGGTCAATGCTAAAAATTCATACCCGAACCCGACCCTATTTGAATTCGGATTACTCGGGTTTAGGTCCATTCGGGTTCGGGTCAACCCGAATATGAGTAAAATGTAATAAAATTGCCTATTTTTACTTATTTTAGAGAATTTATAAAATTTATATTAAAAAAAAAAATTCCTTATTCGGGTCAATCGGGTCGACCCAAACCAGAGTTAGCCAAACATTTTCAGCCCAATACCCGACCCTATTTAGTATTCGGGCTACTCGGGTTGACCTGAATAACCGGAATAATATTTTTCACCCGAATAACCCGACCCGAATAGATTTAATCGGGTCGGGTTTAGTTTTTTGCCACCCCTACTTACAAGTGATATCACTCTTCCCCTATTTTCTTCGCATAATTTTTTCTCGGACAGAGGAATTTTTCCTACCCATACGCATTTGTGTGTGTTGCCCGAGCATCCCTTCTCACGTGTGACTCACGTATACAACTCCTCATTCAAAAATGATAACTATAGCATCTAATTCGTCTTGTAAACTGTTATGTCTATAGCACCTAAATATATACAAATGATGACTTTGTAAACATTCAAACAATGACATCATATTGAAAAAAAGAAAAACAAAAACACATAATGCAACTACAAGAAAAACTAGAACGGGCGACGAACTTTTCAAACTGTTATGTCCCGCGCAGGTTTTCCGGGCGACATTTCGCCCAGGATAATGTATTTTATCAAAAAAATTAATTTTGCCTTTAAAATCATTATTATTTATAAAAGATGTTTTATAACTATATATTTATAAAGATACTTATAAAATATATAAATACTTATATAAAAACATTACGTTTTCTAGGTTCGTTTCGGTCCGATATGCTGTATACTCTAACAAAAAATATATTGTTGAACATGATACTCTAAAAATGTATTTTGTATGCCGATATGCATTACCCTTCTATAGTTGAACATGATATATTGTATACTTTTTCAAGATGCACAAAAACAAACATTCATTTATGTAAATATTATACATACCACTTCTAGTAACACAAACGACTTACAAACAGACACTTTTAGAACGATAATCATATGAGACTTACATACCGACGTTTAAAGCATACGAATTACATTCCAAATGACAAACTACTCCAAATGAAATAGTGCGGCTGAATTAACTGTGTGTTGTTCCGGATGCATATACATATCCACCGTTGCCTCATCCGTTGGACATCGAATATACAAGAGGAATTGGCGGGAGTATAGGGCTACAGGAGGAATGTACAACGATAACATATCGACTCATCCGTTGGACATCGAATGTACAACG
>BQNB010043624.1:31878-45399 GCA_026074375.1 Tanacetum coccineum | reverse complement strand
CTCTCTCTCTCTCTCTCTCTCTCTCTCTCTCTCTCGTTTTGTAACCCTAATTCTTTATAAGACCATCTTGATCTAGTTTTCTTGTTTCTGATCATTGTAATCGAATAATTATCATTTATATAATTGGTCCACACCTGAGTAGCAGTGGTGGATTTGGTTATTTGGTTGCTATAACTGATTAAGATCAGTTCCTTTTTTTGTTAGTCAAATTGAGATTTGAGTTTAATAAAGTGATCAGATCATATTTTTCTATATGGTATCAGAGCTAGATTGCTCTGAAATCGATTTCTAAAATTTAGGGTTTTCTAAAATTAATTAGTTTTCTTTCAATTAAAGAGGTTATTGTTATAGATCTGTGATTTATTTTACAATTCTATAATTTTTTTGTAAAACGCCTAATTTTTTAAACAATTAGGGTTTGGTTATTTAGGGGTTTTGCTCTATGGCGATTCTAGTGTTGATTAAGATTAAGTTTTTTTATTGATCTTGGAAGTTCTTGGTTGGTTTACCTAATTTTAAGTAATTAGGGTTTTGGATCTTGGATTCTGGGTTATTGGTATGTTGTTGTTAATCTGCTATTTCTCTTGACTAAGTGAATCAAGAGAATAGTCGGTTTGGTTTGGTTTGCGTTGCTTATTCGTTATAGCTTTGTAACACCTCTCTACTCTCTCTTTGTTTAGTGTTCTTTATTTCTTGCATTAGATTACTGGAGGATAGGTAAAGGCACTATTGTGAAGTTGATTGATTGGTGTGGAGTTATTTGAGTTGTTTATTGTTGTTTATTTCTGTTGAGTCTGTCAGCCCTTAATCTACCGCCTGAGTTGTGTGAAAGCCTGAGAACTTCTTTCTTCTCTTGTAACTGATTGTTTTGTTTTATTTGTGGTAATCATGTCTGTTCATAGAGAGTATGGTGATGGATTTGTTAATGAGTTTATTGATGATCCAGTTACTTTGATAGGTAGACTGGATATGAGTAACCATTTGCATTTACACCCTAATGACTCTACTACTCTAACTGTCGTGTCTATAAAACTAAAAGGAACTGAAAATCATCAAGTATGGTCTTGTGTTATGCTTTTGGCTTTAGGGAAAGAATAAAACTGGTTTTATAGATGGGAATGGACCATCTATCTTATAAAAGATCTAATACTGATGAGGTTTTTGGGAGATAGTGGGATAGAATGAATGTTATGGTTTTGGGTTGAATTTTAAACTCTATTTTAAAAGAACTTCTCATGGGTCAAATTTTTTCAAAAATGGCTAAACATGTTTAAAAAAAATTAAAGGAAACTTATGATAAAATAGATGGTTCCATTACTTTTGGTTTGCATCATAAAATTCATACTTTGAAACAAAATGAATCATCTTTTGCTGATTATTATCATAAGTTAAATGCTCTGTGGAAACAATGTCATGCTATGATTGAGTTGCCTAGATGTACTTGTCATACTGCTGATGATTTTAAAAAGCATAATCAATTAATGAAACTAATGCAGTTTTTAATAGGTCTTGATGATTCTTATATGCAAATAAGAAGTTCTATTCTCTCCAGAGAAGCTTTACCTGATGTTAGAAGTGCTTCTGCTACCATCTCTAGTGAGAAATCTCACATAGTTGCTTCTGGTAGTATTTTCGGTTCCTCTCAAAGGAATCAGGCTTTTGCTTTTGTTTCTAATGTGCCTAATAGAGGGAATTTTCAAAGGAATCAACCTTCTAACAATGCTCCCAGACTTAATAATGTGAACAATAATAAACAAAATGGGAGTTCTGGATTGGTTTGTGAAAATTGTGGTTTTAATGGTCATACTATTGATAGATGTTTTAAGATCATTGGTTACCCTGCTGACTTTGGAAAAAAGAAATTTGGACAGAATGTTAAAGGGAAAGTATTTCAAATAATAATTTTGTTGGGTCTAGTTCATCTTTTGGGTTTACAGATGAACAAATGGTTACTCTTATCTCTCTCATCAAAGATAATAAAGTTAGAAAGAATGTGCAATCCAATATAGCAGGTACTTATATGAATAACATCAAAGTTTTTAATGAAAACTTTAATAAGTTTTTTTTTTCCCAACACTAATATGCAGTCAAAGATGATTTCTAATGGAAAAATTGTTGATTCTTGGGCTAATCAACCTATGACAAACACTGATATGGAATTAGATAATGTGTATGATATTTCTTATCTTAAATTAAAAGTAGGTCATCCTAATGGGACAGAAGCTTTTATTTCTAAGATTGAAAATCTCAAATTACCTAATGGTCTAGTTCTGTTTGATGTGTTGGTTGTTCCAAAATATTGTGTTACTCTTATATCTGTTCATAAACTTGCTAAAGAGGATTTTTGTTGCCTTTGATGAGAGTAGATGTTATTTCTTGAATCAAGATTTGAGTCTGAAAATGTTATGGGGATTGGTAACCAGTGTGGTGGATTATACTACTTTAATAATCAATGTATTAGAAATAATATGTGTAATTCTACCTATACTAGTTGTTTATCTCAACATGACTAACACTGCAGACTTGGTCATCCTGCAGATCCAGTTTTAAATATTTTAAAGAATACTCTTCAAATTTAAAATAAAAGTTGAATATTGTTTTGTGAAATCTGTCAAAGAGCTAAGCAAACTAGAGAACTTTTTCCATTAAGTGACCATACTTCTTCTAAACTTGGTGATCTTGTGCATTTGGATTTATGGGGTCTATATAAGGTGACTAGTTCTGATGGGTTTAGATATTTTTTTAACTTTTGTGGATGATTACACAAGAGCTGTTTGGGTGTATCTTATTAAATCTAAAGATAAGGTTTCTTTCTATATTTCTAATTTTTATAACTTGATTGAAAATTAGTTTAAAAGAAGGAATAGAGTTTTTAGAAGTGACAATGGTACATAATTTGTTAATCAAACAGTAAACAAGTTTTGTAATGATAGAGGGATTATACACCAAACATCTTGTGCATATACTCCACAGCAAAATGGTATTGCTGAGAGGAAACATAGGCATCTCTTAAATGTTGCTAGATCCCTTCTGTTTCAGGGGGGATCCCTTTAAAAATGTAGACTGAATGTATTCTAACGACTACTTATCTTATTAACAGACTTCCCTCTTTTGTGCTAAATGGAAAATCTTCTTATGAAATGATTTATAAAAAAACTCATACTCTCTCTCACTTAAGAGTGTTTGGTTGTTTATGCTTTGCTACCATAGTCAATAATCATAATAAGTTGGATAGTAGGTCTGAGAAATCTATTATTATGGGGTATTCTAATTATAAAAAAGGATATAGGCTTTATAGTCTTGATAAACATCGCTTCATTTTCTCAAGAGATGTTAAGTTTTTTGAGTCTGTTTTCCCATTTAAAGATTCAGTTTCTAAGAAGGTTGATACTTCAAATGTTTTTCAAGACTTAAATCATATAAACTTTTTTGATGATGATTACCCTAAGATGCCCAATGGTGATGAGAGAGTAGACCCTAATCTGAATACTGTCTATAGGTCACAGAGTGATAGTAGCCATTCCTCTATACTTGGTGGAGGTGTGGACACTGCTGATTTCCCAAGTAATAATTCTGGGAATGATGCTGATAACAGTGATGACATATTTGTTGCACATGATGGTCAGGTAACCACACTTGAAGACAATATTATATCTTAGGCGATATCGAAAACAAAACTCACAACCGAATCAATCTCATCAGAAACAATCGAATAACACTAAACCTCACGAAACGGGCAAGTCAAAGTGTTGTCCGAAAAACTAAAATGAATTTGTAGTTGACGTTCAAAAGTTAAAATATTACTTGAAAAATATGTTTGGCATTATTCAAAACTTAATTACTAAAAATTAATTGTTTTGTTACTAATTATATAAAAACTATAACCACATCTTTCCTTTAAAGCGTCCGATCGTATTTATCACTACTAGACTGGTGCAAGGATATTGAAATTGGGGAATGCAATACTTAGAATTGACAGTTTGGGATATTGTGTTTGATTTTGCCTAAACAAAATTCCATAAGAAGTAAATTAGGCTTTAAGATAAAAAATACGTCGGGTATGTGTGTAGGATGGATAGATATCAAGCCGAGGCATGTATCTGGTCAAGGGTTTGGTGATCAAAAAAAGGACATGAATTAATTAATTATACATTTTCTTCGTTGAAATAAAAGGTGACTGTTAAGATGCTTGTAGTTAATGTTTGTGTCTATATCTTGCTTATGTTGTCAGCATGTATGTGAATAATGCTTCTTATATAGTATCTGTAAAGACCATGAAACCACCAAAAGTCATACTTTCCTTCTTGTAATAAATGCAGCAGCTTAAAAACGGCTTTATATGTTAGAAAACAAGCTCGCGTAGACGCTTATAACTGCAAAATTGACTTCTCTGCCTTTTACTTGAAAATGGTATAAGTCAAAGTAATTGATGACACTATTCTTGTATATACTAAGTCTCGTAAAGGTGTTTTTTTTGCTTGCTTGATGAGCGTGATCGTGGGTGGGGGAGTAGGGAGAGCGAGAGATCGCATAGTAATAAGGCTTACTAAGATTGATAAGAGGAGTAAAGTCTTCGCGAGCGCGTACGAGCGCTGAGAGAGCATATACAAGATTAGTGAAGCTTAAATAGTTTTTCTGGTCTGAAGTCATTGATACAGAAAAAGGTGATTCTTGTCTTAATCAATAGAAAATAGTGTGCTGATTGGAGAGAATTCTAATTATTGAATGCTTCCTTGTAAACCACCTCTAAAACTACTTTGATGACTCAACATGTGATTTTTAATGATGCCATATTATGATCAGATTTCATTTATAACATACTATTATCAAAAAGTTAATGGCAAATTGGATTACTTACTAATAATAGACCATATATCTTATGTTGTGCCTTTAGAGTCTGAGTCAATTTATGCCTTCTCGCCTTGAATCTCATCATAAGACCTGCTGTTCACAATATAATTATGAAAATCTCATAAAGTTATCTTGGATTGGCATTCAATTGTACAAATGTTCTCTATGAGTTGCATAGGCATTGCTCAGATGCTAATAGGCAAATGTGTTGTCCACAATGGAGATCATTGTGACTCTATATGAGTGTGTGGGAATGAGTTTAAATGTTCGTGTAATTCAAGGAAAAATCAAAGAAGCAAATACTCAGCGAGGCAGGAATCCTCAATTGAATCAGAGTATAAAGCTCTTGCATTTAGTTACCCACGTTAAGTGATTGCTGAGAGATGCGCTCACTGAGAGCAGCGAAAGATTTGAACTTTAATATTTTTTGCCTGTTTCACTTTACCGTGACAGTAATTCAGCTATTAAGATAACTGCCAATTCTGTTTTTTATGAAAGAACAAAATATTTAAAAATTGATTTACATTTTGTAAGAGAAAATATTTTAGATGGTGTTGTTAAAACTGTTAAAGTTGATTCTGCAAATCAAATTGCAGACATCTTGACTAAGGGATTGGATACATTGCAACATAAAGTTTTGGTTGAGAAACTTGGTATGTTTGACATTTACTATTGAGACATAAGTGATGTTGAACATATAGCTCAATACAGTGGTAAATAGGAGAGGCTGAAGGGCGCAAAAATGGACTCATTAAAAGTTATTGTTATAAGTGTTTTCAGTTTAGGTGAAGTTTTAAGAACTGCTGAAAGTGGAGTGCTCTTCTCTAATCCAAATGATTCTCATAATCATTGCATTGGACAAGCCTATAAAAGAATCGTTTGACCAGCTTGTAGAATTAATAACCTCTGCTTCTCCTTACGTCATGGATGGCTCATAATCTATCGACTCTCACTCACTAATATTGTAACTCTAATTCTTTGTTAGATCATCTTTATCTTGTTTCTTGTTTCTGATCATTGTAATAGAATAATTATCATTTAGATAATTGATGCACACTTGAGTAGCAGTGGTGGGATATTGATATTTGTTTGCTATAACTAGAATGAGATTAGTTATCTTTGTGTTTTGATGTTTAATCAAAATTGAAATTTTGAGTAAATAAAGTGATCAAATTAGAGAGTTTCTCATGTTCATGGTTTAGTTAAAAGTTAATGGCATAAAAATTAATGTATCAACTGATCAATAATGTCCGGGTTATGTTGACGTACCTTAGATCGAGAGGATTCAGGGATCACGTAGTCGAAAAGTGATCGAAAACATACGTTATCAGTAGTCTAAAAATTAAATCGCGATTTACCAAAAAAATACTGTGAGCTCGGTCCTATATTTTTCTCATAATGCTGGTTATTTGAATATAAAGAAAAGAGTTTAGGGTGGAAAGGATCATAGAAACCTACTTTATGCTAAACTATGAAAATCGATTTAGTGCGTAACTGAGGTGCTTTTTCAAGGCCGGCTATAAGGAGGTGCACCTGGTGCAATATTGCACATGGCCCGCCAAAAATACAAATATCTATCATGGCCTCCCATTTCAGTTCCAATCTGATAAAGTTATTTAGCCATAAATTCTGTTTGGACCACTAATGTCTTATAATCCTTCTCTTTCACTTTTAAAAGATTTAAAGAGAGGTTATTTCAGTCCACTTTTCTGATAATAATGTACCAAATTACTATGAGATTTAATAACTAAACATTCAAAGCAGAACTAGTAGCATTTTGTATATTAGACGATCTAGTTACTTCTTTAGCATACTATTGTGAAATATAAAACACACAAACAGTTAGCATACTATTGTAACGCCTTTGATCTCTTAAGCAGAAATTAGATATTGTCACATTAATAAGCCAATGGGGGAAGTATATTATTCAAACGATTGGATATCATGAAAAATAAGAATGATAAGTAAAAAGAATGAGAGCAAAGAACTTATTTGATCTTGAAGTGATGCTACATTATTAGTAAATTTTTGTTCATGTACGTAATTATTTCGTATTTAAGGGGTCCAATCCTGTTTTTCATGAAAGAACAAAATATTTAGAAATTGATTTACATTTTGTAAGAGAAGAGATTTTAGATGGTGTTGTTAAAACTGTTAAAGTTGATTCTGCGAATCAAATTGCAGACATCTTGGTATGTTTTGGTTGAGAAACTTGGTATGTTTGACATTTACCAGGTTGAGACTAAGAGGGATGTTGAAAATATATTCTCAATACTTGATAAATAAACTTGAGGGACTAATAGTGTCATTTATGTTTCTTGTTTATAAGTGTTTCAGGTTCAGGTGATGTTTGTAGATTGCTGGATAGTTGGAGGGGCTCTTCTGCTAAGTGTTGATTCTCATATGCTGGGTCAAGGCCTATAAAAGGAATCTTGACCAGCTGGTTTTTGATAACTCTGCTTCTCTCTCTTTCTCATATCTATCGATTCTCACTCACTAATATTGTAACCCTAATTCTTTATAAGATTATCTTGATCTTGTTTCTTGTTTCTGATCATTGAAATAGAACAATTATCATTTAGATAATTGATCCACATGTGAGTAGCATTGATGGATTTGATTCTGTTTACTATAACTGATTGAGATGAGTTTTTGTGTTTTTTGTTAATCAAATTGAGATTTGAGTTTAATAAAGTGATCAAATTAGATTTTTCTACATGGTTCCATGGTTTAGTTAAAGTTAATGCAGAAAAATTAATGTATCAACCTGTCAATATGTCGGGTAAGGTTGACGGACCTAATTTTAGTTTCATTCACGTAGCTAAATATCAAAATAGTTACAAGTCCAAAAATTAATTCGCGATTAGCCAAAAATAGATACGGGAGCTCGTCCTATATTTTTCCTCATATATGGCGGATTTGAATATTAGAAAAGGTTTAGGGTGGTAAGGATCATAGAAACCTACTTTATGCTAAACTATGAAAATCGATTTAGTGCGTAACTGAGGTGCTTTTTATATTCCATAGAGAAAATACAATAATACATATGTACATAGAAAAATTAATGATTATTTGTAAATTTCTAAATCTCAAAAAATAAATTTAACAACGAAGTCTAAACTCTAAAGACAAAAAAACGACCTTTTAAGTTTTAGGAGTAGGTTATGTAGTACTCCCATGCTAATGTAAAAAGTAAAAGATTGTCTAACGTACTAACGATATATTATATTCTTTAATTATTAGAAGTCTTTTGTACATCTTAACTACTTATAAAGCATAAATAACTTCGTTTTTAGAAATCTTGAATTTTTAATTTTACAACTCTTTTTAATTTTAGACTTTTGAAACGTTTATTTTATTAAGTAGAAAAAAACTAAATTCATAAATGTGCTATAAATAAAACTTTTAACTACAAACTTAATTTAATTTTGAAAAAGATCATCAATGCAAACATTTTTATTTTAAAATGTAACCAATATTTTATAGGATAATAATGATTTTCTCATGAAAAAAAACTGCGATTTATTAATGTCATTTATTATTTTTGAAAATAACACCATTTATAAATGCATACGACTTTTTAAATCTCGAAACAAAACATTTCGATATCAAATCTAAAAAATTTGATGATTGCCGAATAAATAAATTAAGTTTAAATTTATGACATAGGACAAAATTTATGAAAATCAGTGCGAATTTATGTTTGGTATAAGATGCAAATGTGCAGAAATCAACTTACGACTTCAAATGTGAAATATCATCTTTGAATGATAGAAATCTACTGAATACTTTAAACCTAAAAATTTCACCGTATTTCTTTTAGCTACATGCGACTTAAAAACCAAGTCCTTTTAATCACTTTGACCTCATATCAATATATTATTAGAGACTGACTCATACTCAAATATATTGCCGTCAACACCGCGTCAGCGCTATAATAATTTTATATCACATCATTTGTCATGTTTATGCGTGAAATTATCGTCACCTGTAAGATTATTTCAAAGAAAAATATGTAATCACCTAAATACTTATTACAAGGTACCCATGGCATCACGCGAATACCCTGCTAATATCAATAAAGAATTTTACTGTTTTTTCTAAGAACAAGCAATTTTCACGCAACAAACTCCTTCACTTATTCCGACAACAACTACAACCGAATTATTTTTATTTCTTTCTTATTTAGAGTGGTGGGAACGGTCGTGTCATTCGGCTCGTGCCGTTCTCAAAAAGTGATGCCACGTCAGCAAAATGCTGAACGACACGAGAAACTGAACGACACCACATTTGCTGGGGCATTCGTTGACACCACTTTTCTGGTGCCGTTAGGCAAATTTTTTCTTTTTTTTATTTAATAAAAAAATACCCAATATAACTAAAATTTAATTCATTAAAATAAAAAAACATTACATTAAATTAAAAAAAATTACATAAAAATAAAAAAAACAAGAAACAAAAGACATAAATTAAAAACGCTACATAAAGTTAACGGCGTCGACTAGTTTGATGGTGGTTGTGGTGGTGGTGGATATGTCGCTCGGATTCGTGCCTTTTGGGCGTTAATGATAACGGCGTCGGCCGGATCCATCCCGCGTGTGTCGATTTGTATCACTTTCATGTCCTCCGCAATCCTTTGAGATTGGATTAATTGTCTTTGCTCTTCGCTCGCATGCTCTATCACTTGCATTTTTGCTTTGCGGTCTAACTCGTATTGTTCTTTCATAAATTCGTGATACATGATCGGGTTAGAACCGGAGCTAGCAGTCGAGTTAGAACCAGAACATTGACTTTTAGCAAGTCGTTGTAACCCGGGTGGCCGAGGCAACGCATCATCTCCAAAATGCTCCGGTTCTTCATCGGAAATACGAAAACGATTCCTTCTTGCATTTGTCGATTCGGGGTTTGTCCACTTGCCTTTCAAAAAAAGCCAAGCACTCTTGTGTTTAAAATCACAACCCATGTGGGTTTTGTACAAAATTTCCTCCCTCGTTATCCAATCTTCATCGTTCTCCCCACTATGTGCAAGCGTTTTCGACACCAATTAATTAAACTTTTAAACGTTTGCATTCATTGGAATCCACTTTCCCGTCAACATGTTTTTGGTACGCTCAATGAAGCCGCGTCTCTTGGCTTCGGCATTGTACACCTCGAGGATTTTATACCAAAACGAATCTTTTTGTTGATCACAACCCATTTTTGGATCCTCGGAAATTTGAATGAAACTTTCCGCCAAAATCAACTCTTCGTCTTGGCTCCACACCATTCGAGCTCGTTTCTTGACTTCGACTTGTGTTTCTTTTTCTTTGTTTTTGGTCGCCTTCGACTTCAAACGCGGGCCACGACTCGTCTTCTTTGACGTCGGGGTCGGGATCGGCTCCTCTTCGTTTTCGTCTTCGGTTTCATCGACTAAGTGGAAGAATTGTTGGTCGGATCGTGGTTGGGAAGCGGTGGCTTGGTTTGGTTGTTGTTGTTGTTGTTGAAATTGGCTAAATTGATTTTGCATTTTCCATTGATTAAATAGCGAAAGTTCTTCGGGATTAGCAAATGGGGTTTGGAAATTGAGATAGTAAGGCATTTGGTTGTACGAAGGTTGAGTGGAGGAGCCCGGATTGTTGTTTGGATTCGAAGACGACCCCGTAATTTGGTTGTTTGGGTTGGTTCCGGAGATCCAATTTGGGTTGGAATTCAATTTTTGGAGAGAAAAATAAGAGAAGTAGAAAAGTATGTGTTATAAAATATATTGGAAGTGTGTGTGAATTATGAATTAATAAGGGAGTATTTATACGATTTTTAAGGGGTAAAAATGAGATTTTTTAGGGTTTAAAATTCAAAAATGTGCTCCCTCTAACAGCCATAAATGGCTACTTAAAAAAATAGAATGGCGTGGACTGTTACGACGGCGCCAGACCGAACGACGCGAGCACCGGAGTCGTGCGCCATTCGTTCGGCTCGCGCTGTTCTTTAGCACAACCGAATGGCACAACCGCTCCCCCAGCTCTTAGATTTACAAGCTCTTATTACTGAGTTTCTCTCATCTTTTTAATCTCCAAGTCCTGATAATATTCCAATATAGGTCCTCGTTTTTTCCTGTATCGCTTCTCAACGATTTTAGTTCCGAGAGGTATAAGGTACAAAAATAATAATATTTTAATACAAATCTTCTAATCTTTTCATCGACCGGGTCACTTGGCAACCTAAATTAACAAAGCCAAAACACATATTAGTATCATGAACTTGGCAAATTGGATCAACTAGTACCCTGAACTTTTAAGGGTGCAGAATGGTACCCTGAACTTGATAAGATAAATTTTCTACCACCCTATACTAAAAAACTCTACAATTGATTATTTTTTTCTTTTTAAAAATCATTTTAGTCGAGTACATCAAGATATCCAATAACCTAAAACCCAGAATATACTTAAGTCTAACACTATTCACATATAGATCTTATTATCTAGCATAGAAACTTCGAACTTCATAAAGCCGCGAACACATAAACTAAAACGCTCCTAACACCAAGTCTGCAAACAGAAAGATCTATACAAGAATCAAATGAATATATTCATCCACGATTCTATAAAAATACAAAACAAATAAAAATGACAACAAAACAGCAAACACCCATCATTCATTCAAGAACTAATTACTAATAAAACGAATGAGTATCAGGACTATTACTTATTGTACTACATACACCATTCTCTTACTTACCCACGACGTCTAAAAGTTAGACAAGAATACAAATTATTAAGAGCACCTGTAATTTGGAGTTTTTGGGTTTGGTTAGCATACCGTAGATCCCATTTGGGTTGGATTATTTTTTGGAGAGAAAAATAAGAGAAGTAGAAAATTATGTGTTATTAAAATATTGGAAGAGTGTGTGGGAAGTATGAATTAATAAAGGAGTATTTTAGGTTTTTAGGGGTAAAAAATAGATTTTTTGGAGGTTTAAAAATAAAAATTCAAAAAATGTGTGTTATCTAATGTCTAGGAGCTTGTTTTTAAAACCATATAAAGATTTTTATTTAAGCCTTCCACAACCCAGTATTATATACAAGAAGGAAAATGTCCTTCTGGTGGTTTTTATGTCATATCTTATTAATTAACAAATTGAAAAAATTAAAGAATATAAACCTTATTAGTTGGTATTAGGTGGGGCCGTATCACCATATAAACAAGCATTTATTTCACGTCAAGTTGAAACATAGGCCAAGCAAATTAGACACCAACAACATTCAACAAGCATCCTAACAGTCAGAAAGCATTTTAACAAAAAGAGAAAATTTATCCTCATAATCAATCCTATCTTTTGACCAACCCTGAGCAACAACCTAAGACCTTCAAAAATAGGATCATCATCAGTAGCCTCATTAGAAATCACATGTTTAGACATCAAAGGAGTTTTAGCAGGTTTACATGCAAGCATGCCATACTCAGATAACAAATCAAGCACATATTTTCTTTGATTAAGACAAAAATCCTTTATCAGTATCAATAACCTTAATACCCAGAAAATATTTAAACTTCACTAAGTCTTTCATCATGAACTTAGACTTAAGGAAGACTTTAAACTTATCAATCTCAAAGATATACAAGTAATGATAATATCATCCACATAAATAAGCAAAGAAAAAAAACACATTTATCAGACTTAGTATATAAAGAATAGTCAGATTTACTTTGACTAAAACCATTTTCAAGTAAAGTAGAAGTCAATTTAGCATTCTACTGTCTAGGAGCTTGTTTTAAACCATATAAAGATTTTTTAAGCCTGCACACTTTATTACCATAAGGAAAATATCCTTCTGGTGGTTTTATGTACATAGTCTTAACCAGATCACCATATAAGAAAGCATTATTCACGTCAAGTTGAAACATGGGCCAAGCAATTAGACACAATAACATTCAACAAGCATCTAACAGTCACCATTTTAACTATAAGAGAAAATGTATCCTCATAATCAATCCCTTCTTTTTGACCAAACCCTTGAGCAACAAGCCTAGCCTTGTATCTATCAATCTCACTACCAAACGTATATTTTATCTTAAAAATCCATTTACTTCTTATGGCCTTTCTGTCCTTAGGCAAATCAACAATATCCCAAATGTCATTCTTAAGTAAAGCATCCATTTCAATATTCATTGCACCAGTCTAGTGTGAAAATTTAAGAGCTTTAAAGAAAGACTTTGGCTTATAATTTTTATATAATTGAGTAACAAAACAATAATTTTTAGAATTAAGTTTTGAATAACCAACATATTTTTCAAGTCCATATTTAACTTTCGAGTCAACAACAACATCATTATAGTTTTTTGGAAAACACTTTGCCTTGAAGACCTTCTAACAGTTTGAGTACCCTGAGTAAAAGTACTTGGAATTTGATCTAAATCGCCCTTAGATATAATATTGTCTTCAAGTGTGGTTACCTACCCATCATGTGCAACAAATATGTCATCGTTGTTATCAGTATCATTCCCAGAATTATTACTTGGGAAATCAGCAGTGTCCACACCTCCACCAAGCATAGAAGAATGGCTATTATCACTCTGTGACCTATAGATACTATTCAGATTAAGGTCTACTCTCTCATCATCATTGGGCATCTTAGGGTAATCATCATCAAAAAAGTTTATATGATTTAAGTCTTGAAAAACATTTGAAGTATC
>BQNB010043624.1:0-29901 GCA_026074375.1 Tanacetum coccineum | reverse complement strand
ATAACTTGGTTAGACTTTATACTAAATTTAAAATGGAAATAGAGAAGGATACCAAAACATAAGGACTAGTTTTGTCAAGTTTGAAACATAAACCGGTTATAAGTTTTTTAAACATATTTCGCTCCTCTCACACACTTATTAAAAAATTCAAACATAAATTTCTCTCTACACATTTCGTCACTTCAAACCTAGGAATCAAAACGTATTTTTCAAGGCAAAAGATTCACTCCTATTCGTTCATTGTCCATTCCACATTATCTAGGTAAATCAGTTTAGCTTAAAACTCCTTTTCACTCTCTTAATCAAAGAAAAATGAATTAGGGTTCGCTAGTAAAAAGTAGAAGTTTATGCTCAATTGATTGAGGGGTTTTATTTATTAGGGTGCGATTAAGATGTAGGTGAAACAGTTTCAAGGATATCTTAACCATTTGGGAGATAAGATGATTTTCGTTTGATGAATAAAGCGAAACATTAGTGATAGGGATGAATAGTTATGGGTTTGTGTTTAATAGCCTTTTATAAGTGTCTTTATGCTATTATATCATGTTCTTGCCTTCTATATGGTCTTTTAGTTGGAAAAGTAGTTATACTAGGCTTGTTTCATCCAAAATGGTATAATATTGCTCGTGAGGTGTTCAAAATGTGTGTATGAAATGTTCAAAATGTGTTCAAAATGTTCCTAGTATTTGTCTCAAAAAGGTCCTTAACTTGTTTTCCTTGTATTTCCTCCCTTTGTGTGCTCGAATTTTGAATTTCATGCTCAAAATGTTGTTGCTTCTTTGTGGAAATTGATTATGTGGTGATATTATTGATATGTGAGGATTGTTAGATGTGCTTAAAGGTTTTCTCTTGGTAAAAATTAAGATAAGTAGCTTTGAGTAGAGCGAAACATGTTTGCTTGAATAAGCGAAACATGTTTGCTTGAATAAGCGATTTATGTTTCTTTCATCCCAAGCGAAACATGTCAGTTTCACTCCAAGCGAAACATGTCAGTTTTATCTAAGCGAAACATGTATGCTTTATGTCAAGCGAATTATGTTAGATAGTTTTCAAGCGAAACATAACAGGTACATATACAAGCGAAGTATGACAAAATATGAAAAGAAACTCTGCCCAAATTTTTTAAAATTTGTGTAATCTTGTGTTTAAAGTCATATAACTTCATTTGCCATGTTTGAATATGTATTGTTTTCCCTCTGTATGAATGTGTGTCCTAAGCTTCCTTGGAAATATCTTGTTGATTTTTAAATTTTTACTTTGACTAATTGACCGTAGTTGACTAAATTCTTAGACTGTAGTAATTCTGTCACGCTTGCATGAAACCTAATCATAGATCAATCATATCATCAAAGGATAACCAACTTAATTAGTAAAATATATCTGTTGTATATATAAATTGTATTGGTTAATTCTTAAGCAGAATCATAAATCCTCAAGAAACACAACAAGTTGCTGCTCGTGATGAAAAGTGGGTTCCTTCTTCTGAGAGAGTCAAGATCAGCTCTACCAATATCAAATTGGAAACCACAGTGCCACAAAAGGAAGAGACATTCCAGGTGGTCATTGACATAATCAAGAATTCTACGTGCTTTAAGGCTTTCACCATATCTGCAGATGTCCTAGAAATTTTTATGCAGCAATTCTGGTACACCATCAAGAAGGTTCAAGGCACTGATCCTTATAAATTCCTCTTAGCCAACAAGAAGTGTACTATCAATGCTAAAGTCTCTAGGACAATTCTTAATATTTGTCCAAGAGTGGAAGGTGTATACATCACAGATTTTCCATATGATGATACTGCACTTACTTTTCTCATTGATCTTGGCTACAAGGGTCCACTGAATAGGTACACTAACATGTTTGTGGATCATATGCACAGCCATGGAGAACTTTGGCTACCATAATCAACAAGTGCCTATCTGGAAAGACTGCAAGTAATGACAAACTCAGAAAGTCCAGAATTGACATATTATGAGGGATGTTCAACAGAGTAAATGTAGACTATCCTGAATTGATTTGGAAAGACTTTGCTTACCAGATTGATCATAGGAAAGAAAAGTGATCAAGACGTGAGAACATGCCATATCCCCGATTTACCAAAATCATCATCAACCACTTCCTAAAACAACACAGGTCTCTCACCAACCTCAATCATAAGCACGATCATACAATCAAAGACGATAGGATTCTAAGCAGGTTAAAGTTTATTAAAATAGGTGAATAATATCAGGAATATAGACTTGCCATTCCTGATGTGATGCTGACTGATGCAATCTAGTGTTCAGAATCATAACAGATGTTCATTAAATACTCAACAAATCAGATCTCACCCAAGAAAAGCAGAGGGAAAGGTTCAAAAGGCAAGAAGACTGATGAGGAGTCTTAAAAAACTGTCAATGTATCTAAAGAGTCTGAACCTGAACCTGAACCAGCTAAGAAAAAGACTTTTGGTAAGAGAAGAGTCAAGAAGAAAGTCACACTGTCAGCTGATGACAACATTATCTCTGATGATCCTGATGTTGCGTTGGAATTAGCTAAGTCTATCAGTCAAACTAAAGTAGAAGAAGCAGAAGCAGCAAGGAAAGTCCATTCTACACATGCTAGGATCGTGACTGAATTTGTCCCTAAATCTGCTAAGAAGAAGTCTTGTGGCAGAAGGTCTAAGAGTTTAGTCATTCAAGACACTTTGAGTACTTCAAATTCAAAACTCGCCACTTCAAAGTCTAAGCTTAAAGGTGCTCCATCTCTTACTCCGGCTGAACAAGAAGCTATAAACATTATGCAAGCTCTTAAGGACAGTAAGAATACAAGCAGAAGACAACCAGGTACTAGATGCTTAAATGAAGGATCTAGTGAAGGAACTGGTGCTAAACCAGGGTTTCCCAATGAGGATAAGGACATCTCTGAAGAGAAGGTCATTCTTGAGTGGGGAGATGAACAAGATAGTGAATCTTTTGATAATGATAGATGATGTTGAGAAGGATGATAAAGATGGTGATGCCGATGATGAAGGCGATGATCATGTCAGTGATACACAAGATGCTGATGATGAATATCTCAAAACTGAATCTGATGAAGATGAGATTTATAAGTACAAGATATGTGTGCGCAAAGATGAGGATGTAGAAATGAAAGATGCTAAAGTTAAAGAGTCTGATAAAGGTAAAGAAAAGGTTATTGATGAAGAAAGGAAAAAGATTAAAAGACTTAAGAAGCAAAGGATGACACTAAAAAGACCAAACTCCATCCATCAAGCTCAAGCTTATCTGTATCTTCAGGTTTTGGTGATCAATTCCTTAAACTTACGTCTGATTCATCCTTAGTTGGTACTGCTAAGGATTCTGCAGATGCAGATGTTAGTTCTTTGCTGGATATTCCCATCTAACACGAAACTACCCAGACCCAGTCTCTATCAGTATAGAAGATTCCCGTATTAGTGATTACAAAGACAACCAATCTTCCACCTATACCAGAAATTGTCACTGAAACTCTAGTTTCAACTACTGTCCCCTCACCTTAAGTGACACCTATCATCTCAACCATGCAACAAACACCAACACCAATCCCAACACCACCAATCACTATTGATGCTCCAATCATCACCCAATCATCACGACTGTTATTCCTGAATCTGATGCACTCTCTGCTCTTGAACTAAGAGTTGCAAAATTAGAAAAAGATGAGTCTGAGCTAAAAACTTTTGATCACTCTTCTAAAGCTTTTTCTATTCTCCATTCCTAAGTTCTAACAGTTGTCAACAATTATCTTGATACCAAAGTCAGAGATGTATTTCAAAAGGAACTGCAGAAACACATGGCAGATCTCATTCATAAATATTCTCTACAACATCTTCTTAAGTTAACTAAGAGACCAACACCAATAGCTGAACAAGAATCTGAGAAAAGTCCTTCAGATATTCTCAAGATCAAAAAGGAACAAGCTGAGAAGCAAAAGAGGCCACAGTTTACCATCAAGTCTAGTGACATGTTGGCTCTTGAAGAGTATGAACTAAAAAGCGCTCTAAACTAATCCATGCATGCAAACAAGTCATTTAACAGAAATATTGCCAATCATCGATTGTACCATGCACTCATGGAAGCATTGATTGAAGATGAAAACGCAATGGATAAGGGATTCGCTGACACAGTTAAAGACCACAAGAGAAAGCATGATGATAATGAAGACGATGATGATGAAGACCCTCCAGCTGGACCAAACCAGGGTTAGAAGACCAAGAGGAGAAGAACTAAAGAGTCTGAATCTTCTAAGAAGCCATCATCCACCAAGGAAACTCCAAAAGGTAAAATTCTGACTAAAGGCTCTAAAACTGGTAAGTCTGCTCCGGCAAAGGAACCAGTTGAAGAACCTATTGCTGAGGTGATTATGGATGATGTTGGTGATGATGTAGCTCGTGATGATAATCCACCACAAGACACCTCAGAACCTAAAACAAGAAAGACTCTGAATCTAGATTGGTTTAAGCAACCTCCAAGGCCTCCTACTACTGATCCTGAATGGAATAAGCGTTAGGTTATACTTGATCAACCCACATAGCCCTGGTTCAATAAAATGGTCTCTACTTTAAAGGATCCTCTCTCATTCAACTATCTCATGGCCACTCCTATTGACTTCTCCAAGTACGTGTTGAATGGACTCAAGATTGAAAATCTTACTCAAGATATCTTATTAGGACCTGCCTATAATCTGTTGAAAGGCACATGTTCTAGTAGCATAGAACTAGAGTACCACTTCCAAGAGTGTTTCGATACATTAACAGACAGGCTTGATTGGAATAATCCTAAAGGAGATCGCTACCCCTTTGATCTGTCCAAACCTCTTCCTCTGCAAGGTCACTCAGGTTATCTAACCGTCGCAACTGATTACTTCTTCAACAATGACATGAAGTATCTGAAATCTTCTCATCCAGAAAGGATATATACTACGTCGATCACGAAGACCAAAGTAGCTCGGTATGAGATTGAAGGGATTGAAGATATGGTTCCTACGCTTTGGAGTCCTACCAAAGTTGGATATGACAAAGATGCATTGAAAGGGATCAAACATTGGGGTGAAAGGCGGAAGCTATGGCACAGATCTTAGCTGAACAAGTTCTAAAAAGCATAATGTGTACTCTACTAAGAAGATATTAGGGGTAAGGAGTGTTAGTGTCAAGAAACTTCATGGATATGGTCATTTGGAGGAGATTGTAGTGAAAAGAGCTGACCGTCAGTTATATAAGTTTAAAGAAGCCGACTTTGTTGATCTACACATGAATGACATTGAAGACATGTTGCTTCTTACTGTTAAATACAAGCTATTCTATCTCACCGACAGTGATATTGTTGACTTTATTGTGGCTCTTCGTATGTTGACAAGAAGTCTTGTTATCAAGAAACGTGTCAAGGATTTACAGCTTTGGGTAGAGAGTTACCACAAGAAACTTAACATCACTCCTCCTTAACAAACTGTTCCAGAAATAAAAATTCAAAGATCCCTACACTCCATCTGACAAACCACCAGGGGTTATCTATGAAGACTTGGTCCAATAGAAAAGAGTGATGCGGGCTGATGAGCTTTACAAGTTCTCGGATGAGACACTTAAGAAAGTTAGGGATGAGCTTCATTACATAGTACTCAATTTTGACTTAGGATACAACAAGGAGATGGAAAAAAGAATGTGTACGGCTACTGACAAAAAGAGGTCCGCACTTATGGTCGAACTGATTGACAAGCAGATGCGTGAAAGAATAATCATTCAGAATCTTGAAAGATTGTTGGAAGCTAGGGAACACGAGATGGACTACAAACTGATGACGCGTACTAGTTAATCGTCATGTCCAATCTCAAAATCTTATCTTGTGAATACTGTGAATATGTAGTATAGACTTATAATAGTAGGCAATATATATATTGTTTGAGTACGAATTTTCTAGAATTTTTCAGTAAATTCAAATTTTTTCAAATTAACGTACTCAACATTATATATACATATATATGATACCCTCGTTAATTGAGGAGGAGCATTTAATATGTTCCTAATACGGATTGTTAATAATTGGACATTTTTCCCTGAAACCACTAATATTTGAATTAATTGATATCGAAAATATCAAAAGATTTGATATTTTTGATAAGGAAAGAAAATGTAATTAAAATATATGGCTAAAGATGTGATTTTAAGGACTCAAGTACAAGCTTCACCCTTCATGTGCTAAAAATTTTCAAATATCGATGCACATGTTGAGGGGAGTAATTTCAAATGGTTTTAAGGCTGAGAATAATACCAAAAGACCAACCATGTTTGTAATTACTTGGAGTTATAATGTGGTTAGGATTAGGTATTCTTTCCTATGATCCAGCCAGAACCGGAGGGATCTACCCCGTTACATTCTACTAGTTAGTGTAGAAGTCCATAGGTATGATATAAAAAAAGAGTAAAAGTGAGAATAAGGGAATAGTGCTGACTAAAATGGAGTTAGTACTGGAACAAACCCAACAAGGTACTAGTCATGAAGTCTCGGTAAGCACGGAAGGGGTTGAAGAATTAAAAAGAAAAGTTAAGATAAAGGGTGAAAAGAAAGAAGCCCTCCTTATACTTAGGTAGAAATTGGGTCAATACAAAAACTATCAGAAACACTAAGCTGTTGTCTGGTATTGAAGACAGTCGTCATAGACCTAGTGACGTAATGCACAACCCTTTTTACCCACTCAAGGTCTCTCAAAAGACTCTTGTTTCATTTCTTACGGAGATTAAACACATTTCTATCAGCTTTCTCACTTCGAGTTAGTTGGTATTGAAAAGGTGGCAGTCTGCTCCAGCCCCCGATTACTATAAACCAAAGTGCACCATCGAGTCTAGATCTGTAAAAGAGATCATCAATAAATCTCATTAAGACATGTATCCAAAATATGCTTGCTAATTCACATAATGTGAAAACAAGAAATATATCAAGAGTCCTATGCATTATCCTTGTGATTTTGCCAGAACATCAAAGTGATACCTTAAAAGTATTCACAATGACGATGGAAATCCTTCCAGAGCCAACATCAAACAAGCTCTGTGGTAGGTGACTTGTGAGATCCTACACGGATCAAACTTGTGATACTGGATATCGATTCGGTCCAGCTTATGAATTGACGGATGAATTTTGAAAAAATTAAAAATGTTGGTGTGTTATAAAAACCGTTTGCATCTTAACACACCGACTGATTTTATAAATCAATTTTCAATCTTATGTCAATGGGAAGCCTCATAACGGTATCTAGACATAGGAACGTTGAACACGAATTAACAGCTTAATCAGGAAGATAGTAACTTATCGGTTCACTCTTACCGTGTTGGCTGCTTTAAGACGCTCCGGTAATGAGAATGGCTAGTGCAGCTGCGAAACCTGTCAAGGAGATTCGGAATGACAAAGCCACTTTCGTCTATATATGTTGTTTATCACTAACCCATTCATGTAGATTTCCTGACGGTGGCAGCAGTTACTCGATGACAAGTCGAAGACAATGCCACATGCTCATACTCGACCGACATAAGTAATAACATCATGAAAGCTCAAGTACATGTTTCAAGACTTCCGCTACTTTGATATTGTATGTCTTTCTTGAAGTGATGAAGTATTAAGTTGATACATCACGTCCTCCATAAAGTGACGAAGTGTTAAAGTTAAAGAATCTTAAGAAAGATGGTTACACACGCTTTCATCATCAAGAATAGTATGAGCATGTCGGTCCAGAAGTCACAAGATCATAAGAAGGCAAAGATTACAAGATGGAAAAAAGAGATTATGCTTGGTTGATGATCTCAAGAAGCTCAAGATCACATACAAGTCAAGAAAAAGATACAAGCTAAAGCCCAAAAGTCTAAAGATTACTACATCAAGATTCACTAGATAAAGATCAAGATAACAAGACTACGAGCTAAAGATCGAAGACATTCATAGAATGTAAAGCTTAAGTTTTTATAAATTGGAGTGACCTCCCTTAAGGAGAGATTGTTAGAAATCAAGAAAAGACTCGGTCACTTCCAAAAGTGTAATAGTATAGCTCGTACCATAATATTTGGAAACTAACCAAGCTAACCGGATTAAAATAAGTCATCCTTATGTTGATCGGCCATAGTGAGGTATATATACCCCTCTCTATACCTTGGAGATGGTTGGTTGTTCATTTGTTCTTTCACGTAATACACTTTTCCTTTACTTTCTCTCTATAAGTGCTACAACCTACTTTCTCTATCTAAACCTTTTATCTTGTTTATTGTTAAGTGATTTGACACTTCTACACTTAGGGGCCTTGTAATAGTCTTCATACTACCTTACTTGTGCGTTACCTTAACAGAATATTACGTAGATGGTGTTTTCGTTTAATTCGTTCATAACTAAGGAAATACTTACACAGATCATCATGAGTATGACAAAGCAACAAGATTAGGAGAATCAAACTAGGAAGCAGTGCATGATTAAGTAAATATGTTCGTTTACCATATAGTTTTCACCAAAGTAGTTTAGATTTATATTTAGTTTAATTAGTTAAAACCAAACTAAACCTCTCAAAACGAGAATTTTACCTGCTTTCTATAATATATAAAAATACAAAAAGAATCTTCTCTCAGTCCTTTATACCTCTATTATATTGTGTTCGAGCCTTCCCAACCTATTCCCCTAGAGAACGATAACAACCACCGAGTTTTGCCTTACTACACTAAAACAGTTAGGTACTCAGCCTATGGAGTTTTAAAACCTTGTGTGTTTACAACGACCGCACATCAATGATGACTTCTTTCTCCCTATGCACTTAAGCGAAACACTTTATGCTTGAAGAAGGTATCAATCATTACTTATTTCTATTGAAGCTTGAAAACGCTGAGAATTCTTGTATGAAAGTTAAGGATGACCTTATAGCACATTCTTTATCTTTGAAGGTATCAACTCTACTTTCGAACTCAAAATCAACATTTTCAAAAGCTATTTGAATCTTGATCTTCATTTGCAACTTGAATCTTTAAAAGCTTGTATAAAAATCTTAACTTTAAATAAATTTACATGGAAACTTGTTATTAAAGGAAATTTCACTCACATATATGTTTAGTTCAGAAAAAGATCTTGAAAATGATGATATTGATTGAGCATCTCTTGTAGAAGACTTGATGAAACGCCCCTTTCCCAACTCTAAAATTGACCAAAAATTAAAAACTTTGCTCAAACGCATGACCTTAAGTCCCTTTTTAATAAGCTGACCAAAATACATTACCATTCAACTCTTAAAAGTATCATTAACGATAAAACCAAGTATGGCACTCAAATAACTATCTCCATTATATACAAGCATGCTCCTAACTCTTTACGGTTTGGTTTTTACGATTAAAACAAGACATGGATACGTCGTATCCATGAAAATGGATACGTCGTATTCACCCTAAACCTTCAATACGCCATATCCACTACTTGGATACGCCGTATTGGACCATCAGACCCAGAACCTGCAGAAACATGTGTAGAAAAGTCCTTTTGACCCAAAACACGACTTCCTTAACCCGAAACTTTACAAAAACTTCCAGAACTCATTTATACATCATATTAAACCATTACATAACGTTTGTGGTCTCAACAACCTATTAAAACTTGCTTTACAATGTAACGGGTGTTTTGCCAAACACTCTTTTTGACCCATTTCACAAACACTTTGACACCTACTATAACAATTGACTTACCCACTTTAACTTCTGCATCTACAAGTTACTTGACACTTGAGGACAACATTTATAAATCACTAATTAAACTCAAGATATGAAATTACTTACTTGTATAAGATTGCTATGAACTTGACCCTTGATTAAGACCTTAATTCTTTCTCAAATAATCATCAAGCTATACATGGTTTCCCTCCTTTCTTTCTTGTGTCAACACAAACACATCCTCCTGAACAAATGAGGAGTGTGTAGAAGACTCCAAGGATTTATTATGAGTTAATTACAACCAATTTGACACTTTTGGTCCCTTAAGTCCTTCCTCTTCATAATTGTGGCACTCAATATTTTCTACTACATTATTACATATGGTTTGACTTAACCGATACGCCGTATCCATACCCATGGATACGTCGTATACATGCTAGATTACCAATACTTCATATTCATTAATCCGGATATGCAATATCCACTCATATACCAATACGCCGTATTCACACTTACCAATATGCCATATTGGTTCTGACAGATAATTGCTTAAGTCTCTTGGCACATTTAGGCTACTAAAGTCATAATCAAACTTACCTAATGGCCTTTTTGTAATTAAAATGCTTAAAACCTGGATTTAGGGTGTTACACTTGAACCCTTTACTTTATCCTTGAATCTTCATATTCTTTTTGCTCCCCTCAATCACATATATATCTCTTGAGTATTAAAGTAATGATCTTGATTGTGAAGACTTTTTCTTGAATGATTTACTGTTGAATATGATGATGATATTGTTGAAGTAATCTTAGGCAAATATTAAATCAGCTATCTTGATTGATCCATAAGCTTGATGAAGCACTACAACTTATTCTAAACACTTTATGATGTAACCTCTAAATATATCAATAAGAAAAGATTATAACAAAATTTCTCTAATTTCTCTCATTCTGTTTTTTGCTTTCTCTCTTTTATTTCAATCCTCAACCAAGAATATATACAATTTCTCATTCATTTTTGCTTTCTCTATTTTTTTTAATCTCACAATCGGGAAGACAAATTATACTTCTCAATCCAAACTACTTATAATAAATTATCTCTTTAACTTAAATATCTTTACTAATCTCTTCATATGATTGTCAACCAAAATGAATTTGTCTCATAGTTTTTCCCTCTACATTCCTCTTATATATTCTCCCCATTACATTCTTGAATATATTTCTTAATTTTCTCCCCAAATTCTATGCTTATATCTTCTCCCCCTCATGATGATTATAATCCATCATGAGCATCATGACCATATAAGCACCAAGATAAGCTTTGGGTTGAGAATCACTTAAAGAATAACCTTTTAAGTCTGTAAAATTGAAGTTAAAAATCATAACTTTTCTCAAATCTAAAAATCAAACAATCTCCCTATATCATCAAACATACTCCCTCAAAATAACCCATACTAAGCAGTGTATCTTTCAGTTCTATTTCAATCCTTCTAGCAAAGCATGCTAAGTTGACTTCATTTTTGAGAACATACTAAACTAAACATTTGTTGCCATAATGCCAGCTTATGATAAACCTATGGTCTACAATGCACTAACGGGCAAAGAACCCGATCGTGTGTAGTGTAGGACTGGTAAATCCGAGGTCGTTCCCAAGAGCTAATGGGCGGTCTATAACTTTTATTTTAATTGTCATGATTTTTTGAGTTGCTTAAGTAACTAAAATGCAAGAAAATAAATGACTAAAAGTAAATGTAGTAAATCTATCAAATGAGAAAATATGCTAACCTAGTTAATCTTCTATTAATGCTTATGATTTCATTTCCTAGTGAAATGTATAATTCTTATTTTACTTAGTGGTTCTAATATCATTAGGTCCAATTTTGTAGTCATAACCTAAACTATAATTCCTATAATCTCAACCCCTTTGCTCACGGAAGCAGGGTATCTAGTTCATAGTCATTATGTCTGCAACTATCTTTATAAATACTAATCTAATGATCACAATCACACTTCTCGACATTAAACCCCCACTAGGTGCCAACTGATACTAAATTTTTTTCGTGCACTTATTTTGTCTTACAGTAACCTATATCTAATGCAGACGGTAATAATTGTCAACCCTAAAAGATAGATGATGTAATGTCCCATCTGAGTAACCTACTAGACAAGGTCCCTACAAACGATAATGATGGAATTTGTGAAGCCCTAATCGTACCATCTGAGTGTTGTGTAATAATGAATGATGATTTTAAACTGAATGTAGGGCTTATTTAAACAACAGGCCTGACATAGTTATTTCGTAACCCTAAGTGAGGAGTTACTATCATAACTCCTTTTTTGGCATAAATATCTTCCAGACTTTAAAATAAGTTATTATGGCGTAACCCTAGTTGCATAAGTTACATCGTAGCTATCTTCATAACTCTCCAAATTGATTTTTGGACCCCTTGTAACGGGCAAAACCCTAAGGCGTAACCCAAAATTTGGAATTCTACCTGATCACAGGCAGTATTTATATTGATTAACGGGAAACCATGGTTGTTACAACAGTATTCGACAAAGTGACAAAGTGATGTGTCGTTGTGAGTAGGTATTTTATGAATCAAGTTTTACTATTTATTTTATGCCAACTATACCTAAAAACAACACTTTAACGGGAAGTGTACCCGGTCAGATGGAGTTTCGTGGTAAGTAGGGTGTCGATCACTAAGATCGAGAGCGTCAATATCTAATCTATTAGTATTTTAGTTATCTAAGTTAAACCTAAAACTAATGCAAAGGGGGAGTTTTAGCCTAAGAGACTGGCATGGTTTTGTGTATCTAACCTAGGGTTTTGATGACAAGTTAAGCAATAAACACACATAAGAAGATGAACAAAGGATAGAGGAGCGGTCAAGAACTAATGTAAGGAAAACGTATCAACCATGAATAATCTGATAAAACGTAGGTTTGCTTATTTATTGTAATGATTTTCTTATCTAGAAGGGCATATCATTCCTAGACGTAGGCGATACTTCTTCCTAAGACCTAGACACGCTAATTCTGTCACAATTAGACGCATCTGCATAAAGCAAGCATTTGTTAATTATAATCTGCCTTAGGAGATTAATAATGGTGCTCTTACTAAACCCTAGCTCATGGAGACTTTACCCACTTACTACTTAACGGCTTTTTATATACTAGTAATCCACTGTCCGAGTCCTTACCAATGGAATAAGAACGTACTTATTGATACCAAGGTCACCTTATAGCTCAACTAAGCTCACTAAAATAAAGGTAAGGATAGGTCAATATTTGTCATCCTATGATTCTAGATACAGAAATTGCAATATGGAGAGCTATCCCAGACTCTTAGCCTATGTAACATCCAAGAATTTTTTAAATTTCGAATGACGATTTTACCCTTTGACTTTTTGGGTCTTACTTGACTTTTTGACTTTTGTTTTTTTATTGTCTCGTAAAAACAATTACCGCGTGACCGGTAAAATTTTCGGAACATATTTCAAATAATAAATCATATTTATTATTATATTTCCCAAGTGGATGTTATTTTTAATTTATTTGGCTTGAAAACGAAAAAGATATATATTAATTAATAGTTGACGTATCAAAAATGAACCACTAAATCATGTTTTCACAAATCGGACTCTAAAGCAATTTGATGTAAAACGACATTACTGACAACTTTTCAGTTTTGACCGAGACCCTAAAACAGTCAGAAAGTGACTGAAATACCCTCGCAAAATTTAGAAACGGGAAAATAATTAAATTATATTTAATTAACATTTTTATTAAATAAAAATATTTAATAAATTAGTCATCATTTTATTCGGAAACGTTTGTTGATAACGCGAATATACGTTAGAAGTTTATATTATATTTTTACTTTCGACCGACATAACCGGTTTACAAATAAATAACAAATATTTTTATATAAATCTTAGAAAAATATTTATGAAAGACTATCAAATGAATACTCATTTCTATTGGAAAAATTATACCGAACGCAAAGGCGCAAGTTTCGTATTTTGAATCATCCGATAAGTGTTCAAACGAGTCCCGAACCGTTATTTAATGAAAGTTACACTTTTGGTCCCTGTAAAATTTTACACAACTTACCCTAAACAATTAAAACTTATCATATTTTTTATAAGTTTTAATATATATATATAAGTTTATATTTTTTTTCATTTGTGATAAAAAAAATACACACACACCACTCCCTCTTCTCTCTCAAGATTTCCGGCGACCACCACCGGTCGGATTCCGGCCACCACTGTCGTCGCCGCCGCCGGAAAACTTTCCGGCGGACTTTTTCAGGCCAACTCCAAATATACTCCTCTTGACCCCAGTCTTATCCCTGTCTGCAATCTCACACGCCGTCACTCGCCCACCCCATCACCACGTACATCACCACCGAACACCACCAAAAACATCACACCAACATAACATCGTGGGGGCTTCGGTGTCGATTGAATTTGAAAGGGTGCGTCGGTTTAGGTGCAGCCACGATACGTTTTGTTTAGCGGACAACACACACAAAGTGCGTTTTGGTTTTGGACAGCCGAAACGGTGCGTTTGGTTTTTCATATCTTAGCACCACGTATGTTTTAGGTTTGGCATGTGTAAACCCATAAATGGTGCGTTTGGTAGTTTTCACAACAAGGGTGCGTTTGGGTTAGTAAGAATATACAAAGGGGTGTTTGGTGTGGTTGTCACGCACACCGAAGGGTGCATTTTGGCTGTTACAGCAGACTAGGGGTGTTTGGTTTTTTTGTAGAAAATGATTATGGGTGCGTTTAGGTTGCTGTTAAAACCAAAAAAGGGTGCGTTTAGTTTGAGTATAGAAACACATTACAGGTCGTTGGTTTATAAAGAAAACTAATTAGGGAGCGTTTGGGTTTAACAGAACGCACAAGAAGGTGCGTTATGGTTGGCAGATTCATAACAAAGGGGGGGTGGTTTTGATAGTTCTAAACCGCACACGGGTGCATTTGGCTGTTAAACAGCCACTTAGGGTACGTTTGGTTGTTATTAAAACCACATAAGTGGGTGTTTATGGTTAGGCAGTTAACCAAATGGGGTGTCTGGTTTGCTGGATAACACCCAAGGGGTGTGTTTGGGTGAGCAGAAACACCGTAAGGGTGTGTTTGGGTTTAGAGAAGACAATAAATGATGCGTTTGGTTTAGCGAAACAACAAGGGTTCGTTTGGTTTATACACTTGACTAATGAATATAACAGGGGGGGGGGGGGGAAAGACTTTATAAATTATAAATCAAAACTAAAAAGGTGGTTAATGGTTAAATAAATATGGTACTTATTAATTTTGTTTAAATTATAATTTATATAAATAATATAATTAAAACACGTAGATATTTTTGCAACGGCGCGTTTGTTGAAAAGTGGAAAAGAAAACATTAGGTAATAAAGAATATGGAAAACCGTTTTAAAAATAAATAACCGGGAAGATCCCTGACGAATTTATAAAACTTTTTATATTAGTAATTTTAAAACACGAGAATATTGAAACACGTTTAATTTGGAAAGTGGAAAAACATTAAGCTTTACGAATATGGAAAACATTAAGTTTTACGAATGCGGGAAACGTTTTGTAAACGGGAAAGTCATGACAAAATTTATATAAATTTATATGTTTAGCAATGATTTAATAAAGCTTATATTATTTTAGAAACGAATAAAGGGGACCAAGTTATATTTTAAAGATACATTAACTTGTATTATACAATAACCTGACCAATGAACGAAAACTATACTTTTACATTGAGACAACTGTTTTAGACACGACCTGTCGAAGAAACGAAATATAATTTATAAAATATTATTTTATATTTTATAATGGTTATAAACTGTTACAAACATGGTTTGATTAATTCATAACGTTAAGACATGTGTCAACCTTTATACAAAGCCTTTTCATTAATTAAATGGTTGTCAAACTAATTGGTTTAATTAATTATTCACACTTATTATATAATACCTGCAAGGTATTATATACTTTTCATTAATCTTTGGATTGATTGTCTTTGTTATATAATTCACGGTAGGAATTATATAAGGGTTATTTTCATATGTAATATATAAAGAATATATATTACACACTTAGCGTATATTTTCAATTTATTTATTTAATCAACCACCAAAGTATTACAACTTTAAATCTAAATCTTTATCAACATGTCGCGTTGACGTAACCATTCATCGGGAAACCCAAAAACATTATCCTAGGCTAGTGGGACTTAGCCGTTAAGATTAGCTGCAACTTCTTGATCGAGCCGTTTCGTCTTCCGTTCGTGTTGTGCATATTAGATGCCTATCTGTCAATCATTCTTCATCATAGAGGTGAGTTTATAGCCCCACGTTTTACGTTTTTTATATATATTTTTGGGGTGAGAACATGCTTGTTTACAAATGCATTTACATGATTGTTTACAAATTGGTTTACATACTCATTTACATAGCTCGCTATCGGATACATTACTTGACTTCATTTTTGGTCACGAATGCATATTTGACTTTTGATAAAGGATTACGGATTAGCTTAAGCGGATTGAACTGATGACAAAAACGGTATTGCCCGGGTGTTCTTGGAGGGGACACCGGTAACGGGAGTACATATTTTTATTTTACTGCTCTGGTGTTCTTGGAGGGAACACCGGTAACGGGAGTATATATATTTTAAATCACTGCCCGGGTGTTCTTGGAGGGGACACATGTGATGGGTATATATAAGTCTACGTCACAGCATCATAAATAGTAAATCACTTGGAGGGTGAGCGCGAATGTTATGAAATAGATCTATTCGGGTGTGATCCCCGTTCGGGTGATTATCTATCACTGGGCAAACGAACGTTATAGCATGTTGTCTACGCGAATGATATAAAATAGATCTATTCGGGATTGACAATCCTCGTTCGGGTGATTAGCTATCACTATGTAAACGAACGTTATAACATGTCGGATTACATGTTGGGACTAACAGGCCCCCAACAAAATATACATGAATAATACTGTTATATTGGTGCATCGGTTTTCATGAACTTGAGTAATCGTAATCAATTGTTTTAATACTCACAACGGTATTTTTACAAGTGCCTTGAATAAAGTGGCAATACGTACTTGAAGACATTTGGTGACATTAAATTGGTCATATGTGCATTTTTTACAAATCACTTTAGGATTAGATTGGTACATTTGGTGACTTAAATTATCATGCATTCTTTATAAATCTTTAGATAAATGGTACTTTTGGAGCATAAAATTGTGACGTGCATTCTTTATAAATCTTTGGGAATTTTACATGGTACTGTGATGAACACAGTGGCAAATACCTTCCATTATGAAACTTACATTCAAATAAACTAACCTATGAACTCAAACCAACTTTATGTTGCTCGTTTAAAAGCATTTTTATCTCAGGTGATATAAATATTTTGCTTACTTGTAAGTGCATTGGAGTCT
Organism: Tanacetum coccineum; assembly: GCA_026074375.1. Lineage (NCBI taxonomy): Eukaryota > Viridiplantae > Streptophyta > Magnoliopsida > Asterales > Asteraceae > Tanacetum > Tanacetum coccineum. The sequence continues at coordinate 12,745 of BQNB010043624.1, read as the reverse complement.
ATACATTCAATTTTTTTCATAGTGATGCAATTTTGGGGACAAATGTTATATCAAGTTCAATTTTATTTAAATCAACGAGATTATTTTTCAAACGACTCATTTAGAGGTCGTTCTCATGTAACTAGCGCTATGAATTAGAAGTAGCACCCCAGGTGTATTTTCCGCTAATTCGTTTGTGATTTTTTGGGAGTGTACAAGATTAGGGATAACGAGCACTGTTATAGAGAACTAGGTTTGCATATTTTAAACCTAGACTATAACCGTTTTCCACAAATATTTGCATCACATGCAAACATTATCAAAAGTGCATACCCTCTTACCTTGCTTTATGTGCTTACAATTACGTGCTGCATTAAGGTGCTTACATGGCATATACATATCTATATAATATATATGCTGCATTTCCTTTCCGCGTATATCGTACGCTTATTTATAATAAGAGTTAATATATAACTACTTAGAATATTTTTAAGACATTGTAGGTGCACAATGTTCTCATTCTACTCGTCAGACATTGTGAGTTTGCACAATGGTCATACTTCGTTCTCAGCGTTGCAAGATAAACAAGTGTTCTCTAAGGATATTATTTTTCTTCATAGCTTTATACTATATTGTATTACACCGGAGACGTCCATAATTTTGTTTACATGAATTATGTAAGAAACTAAGTATAACAAGATCAAGTATGGGCGGGACTATGTAATATGAGGATTGATATATAATTGCTATGTTAACAAGCCTGTCACAGTTCTGTTTACATGGGGGGAGTTAGATGAATAAAACTAGATTATTGCGGGGGGGACGCGCGGGGAGGCGGAGTCTGATAGGTGTACGTGTGGGGCGAGGGTTGGACTCGGAGTGGGTGATGTATGTCTAAGTATGTCTGTGGGGGGGCGATGGGGACTGGGGGAGGTTGTCAATGAAGAGTAAACGATAACGTAGACATGCGGTACAGAGGTGCTTGCTACTTAATCTAAAACATTTTTTTCTGAGTACTACGAGATTAAAGATAGTTCATGTAACAGAGATCTACTTTTCTAGCTGTGCAGATATAGTACCTGGATTTACACTCTAAGCGGTCAGGGGTACTCATTACCTATCTTGAACTCTAGGTCGATATTTTTGGGTAGTTTTACTCCCTTTCATTCCGAAGACGAGATTGGAACACTCGACACATACTCATTAAGGGGCACATGCATTGTCATTTCAACCACCTTGAAGGTATTGAGAGTACCTTAATTGTCACCGGGATTTATAAAAAGTAGATATTTAAAATCATATTTATTGAAAGGATTGGGAACGCCTCTTCATTTAATAAATAAAATTATAATCACCGAACCAATAAGTTTTAATCAATTTATTATTTACAAAACATTGGACCTTCTTTAGCAAATAATAAAATAAAAGAATGAGTGGCTTTAATGTATCCGATATGAGACGAGAATGAACGCTGAACTCGATAATCATACAAGAATCCGTTAAAGGGTCTAGAGACACAAATCGTGTATTACCACTCAGCAGGATCTTAAGGCCTCGCTTGGAACTACCTTATCTCATTCTTAAGTTTATTTACTTTGCCGTTGCAAATCCTCGCGATCACGAACTGTGTTCGTAAAACTAACAACTTGTTTTTACACATCTATGAGTTACTGGAGATGATTCTTCCTTAAACGCTAGCGACAAGTACCATAATCCGCCGACTATCGCATAAGCTCATCAACAAGCACCTCCCATCTGTTAAACTTTATTATGGAATATTTGTTTGCACGGAAATGTCCTTATTCTCGGCATTGCATCACAGACCATGCACCATTTGTTTATAGTTTGACGTTATGGTCGCTGCTGTTGGGGTTCCAGGAATGGTCCCGACTGATACAACATAATCCAATAGTAATGCAACTCCCCTTAAACGAGAATAAACAGCCTATCGACGAACAGATAGTTTTGGACTAATTCATATCGTGGCCACTAGTAGAAGACATAAGGTCGCGATACATCCTTAGTACTGCCAAGTTAAAGTGTAGGTACATACATACATAAGCCGACGTAATGTGAATCAACGAACATTACCAGATAGTAGAAACGAGATCCATCCTCGGACATTTAGAAACTTTTACAAACAACCTCACTCGACTACACCTTCTTCGTGAGGTTTTTCACTATAATGAGACTTTCTATAACGCGTTTTACAGTCATAAGAACTGTAATGGATATCATTTTGAGATACACCATTTTGATGGATAAATATCCTGGACAAACCTAGCCAAAATTTTTGGTAGATTAAGAAGTGTAGAAACACCGAATTTTGCTGAATAAAGTTATCAGCGTCTTGATTAAACGAGTTTATTAAACCTTAAGTCTTTCCTTGGTCACACAATCCGGTGTGCACAAATTTTAATCCGGGTACGAGATATTCTTTAAGGGGTAGGTACTCGGTAACATTCCGGGAATTTTGAAAATTCGAATGACGTAATATATCTCTTGACTTTAGGATCTGACTTGACTTTTTGACTTTTGGGTCTTTTATTGGTCCTTATAAACGGGGGGCGGAGATGTACGGCGTATAGTGTGAGCGTGTGGAACGGCGTGTGGTAATTTTGTTGGGGGGAACATATTATAAAGGAGATATATGTAATTCATAGGTTACATTTATCAAACACGAGCATCTAAATCACGTTATTCAGTTCACACTACAGGATCGGGTCTAAAACTTTAAACTGCCCTAATCGTATTAACATACACTTAAACTGCGATCCTACGACTCTCGCTCTCTACACTGTAATAAGAGCAGTCCTTTTCCTCTCGCGTCTCAGCAGAAACACCTTTTAGTCGTCGTTGACCGAGACCCGAAAATAGTCAGAAGGTGACTGAAATGGCCCCTCACAAGCTTTAGAATCTAAGAACAAGTAACCCGGCACAAAAAAAAGGTTGTACAAATTACATTTAATTATCAACGATTTTTATTAAATAAGAATATTTTAATAATTACTTAACATTTTTATTCAGTGACGTTTTTTGAAGACGTCAAATATATCGAGTAAAAGGATCAGTTTACGGACAAGTTTACTGAAATATACAAAATAAATAATAAACGTTTAAATAAATTTTATAAAACGTTTTACGAAATTAGACGAGTGAATTCCTCAAATTTATCAGAAAAATGATTAGAAAAACAATGGCGTAAAGTTTCGTGCGTTTGAATCATCCATTAAGTCGATCAAACGAGTTCCCGAGAACCGATATTATCAAAAACTATAAAAAAACTTACAAAAAAAAAACCGAAAAAAAAAAAAGAAAAAAAAAAAAAAGAAAAAACAAAAAAAAAAAAAAACAAAAAAAAAAAAAGAAGCTAAATAAAAAAAAAAGAGGAAACAAAAAAAAACAAAAAAAAACATAAAAAAAACAAAACAAAAAAAAAAGAACAAAAAAAAAAAAAAAACCCCCAAAAATAAAAAAAAAAAAAAACCGAGTTCATTTCTTTTGTTCACTGCGTCAGAAGTCCATCTGAGTGAAGATGATTATCTCACATGACAATCTTTAACACGCACTACAATAAACAAAATTGCAAACTAAAAAAAAAAGGGAATTGAAACACCACCAAAAAAAAAAAAAAAAAAAAGAAAACTAAAAAAAAAAAAAAACAAAAAATAGAAAACAAAAAAAAAATAGAAAAAAAAAAAAACAAGGAAAAAATAAACCCAAATCAAAAAAAAAAAAGAAAAAAAACAAACCCAAAACAATAAAAAAAAAACCGAAACAAAAAAAAAATAAACACAAAAAGAAAAAAAACCCCCCCAAACAACCCAAATCATTCTGCCCCCCCCGCACCCCTTCCCCCCCCCCCCCCCCCCCCCCCCCCCAACCTACCACACCCCCTAGGCCCCCCCCCCGCCACCCCCCCCCCCAAACACCCCCACAACCCCCCACAACACCATCCCACCACCCCCCCCCCCCCACCCTCCCCACCAAACCCCCCGGACCTCTGACCCCCCCCACCCCCAGTACCCCCCACACCCCCCCCGCCCCCACTCCCACAATGGACAAAACCTAACCACACTCCCAAAACCACACTTACACCCCACACAAACAAAAAAACAACCAAAAAAAACACCCCCTCCCCCCCCCCACCCCCCCCCACACACTCTACCCCAAAAACCGGCCGCCCCACCTTCTCTCCCGCCATCGACACCACCGCCGCTCCGCGCCCCGCCGGCCAAATAACCTGGAGGAACATATTCCGGCTCAACTCCAAAATTGATCCCCGCCACCCGATCTACCGCATCCTTAATGACACACGCCACCACGCACCGCCGCCTCCCCGCCACCCTCTCCTGCATCCGACACCCGGCCCCATCCTCACCACCACACCGTCACAGACGATGGGGGGATTTGTTATGATTTTATCGTTGTAATCAAAAAGGGTTTTCGTTTGTATGATGGTTGTAACCTAAACCACCACCATAGGTGGGTGTACGATCGGTAAACCTCTGCCAACCACCTACAACCACCACAGCCGCCACCACATTGTGCGTGTGGTTTAATTTACACAAGCACCAATGGCGCGATTTGTTTTGATTTCCGTGTATGACGACAAGGGTCCGTTTGGTTTAGAAAAATTAACAGCCGAGGGCTGCGTTTGGTGTTTATAACACCGTGTAGGGTGCGTTTGGTTGGGGCAGCCACCGCACGGGGTGCGTAGGTTTGGTTATAATATATTTATGGTGGGGGCGGGTTTTGTTAGTGTAAAAATTCCAACAAAGATGCTGTTATGGTTTATGGCATCCCGCAAGGGTGGCGTTTGGTTGTTGGTTTAACAAGCCCGAAATTGGGCAGTTTGGTTTATGGGCAGCCGAAATGGTGGTTTGAGTTTTCGGTTTAACACCCACACATGTGTGTTTGGTAGCAGAAAAAAGACCAAAGAGGGTGTTTTGGTTTGGCTGTTATAATAGCCAAACGGGGGTGTTTTGATTTGGCAGTTTTGGCAAACGGTGTGTTTGGTTAACAGAAAACGACAAGGTGGGCTTTTGATTTTAGAAGAGACAACAAAAAGGGGTCGTTTTGGATTAGCGACAACAAGCAACAGGGTTCGATTTGTTTATACACTTGGACTAATACATATAACCCCACACAGACCTTTATAAATTATAAATCGAAAATTAAAATGGTGGTGAAATGTTAAATAAATATGATAATTTACTCTTAATTTGGTAACGATAAACTGATAATATTAAAACAGTAGAATATTTGCAACGCGCGTTTGTTGAAAATGAAGAGAAAACATTGATGGTTTTTAAAAAATATGGGACTTCGAATTATAAACGATACAAATCACACAATAAAAAGCAACACAAAAAAAAAAAAAATTAAATTCATGACTAAATATATATATAATTTTTTACAAATTATTAATGATTCACCAAAAACCTATTCAATGGGAAACTCGGAAAAATTACAAAGTTGATTATTTCTAAAGATATATTAAAATATAACTATACAATAACTTGACAACGAACGAAAAATTTTACGTTTACAATTAGACAACTGTTTTAGACACAACCCGTCGAGGAAACAAATAATATAAACTTATAAGATATTAAATTTATTGTTTAATAATTTCACTAGAAATAACATAATAATTGTTTAAAGCTTTATAAACAACGGTTATAAACTTAATTGGTAATCATAAACGTACGATTATCGTTTAATACAAGAACTATTTTATTTAATAAAGTGGAAATTATCAGAAAACGAGTCAAACCTTAAGTTGGTTTAATTATTTTTACTCACCACATATTAATATAATACTTTCAATCATTATATACGGTCACATTACACTTGATAGTTTGAAATTTTTTATATAACTCACGGTACGATTTATACAAGGGTTTATTTTTTATATGTAATATATAAGGAATATATTACACACGTTATGTTACTTTTCGTTTTATTTTATTTAACCAACCACCAAACTATTACAACTTGGAAATCTAGATCTTTATCAACGTGACGCGTTGAGGTGACTATCCATCGGGAAACCAAAATTCATTACCCCTAGGCTAGTAGGTCTTAACCGTTAAATTAGTTGCAACTTCTTGTTCAGCTGCTCGACTACCGTTTTGTGTTGTGCATAGTATATGCTATCTGTCAATCGATCTTCTCATCGAGGTGATTTCATAACCTCAGCTTTTCAATCTTTAGAATGTTTAGAAAACCCAGCGAGGGGAATACATGCTTGTTTTACAAAATGCATTACATTTGCTTACAAATTGGTTTCACATACTCTTTTACATAGCTCGCTATGGGAATAAAATACTTGACTTCATTTATGGTCACAAAAATATATGTACTTACTTTTGAAAGGATGTACGAAAGTAGCTAAAGCTGATTGAACAGATGACAAACAGTACGGCCCGGGTTTTCTTATGAGTGGGACACCGTAACGTTAGGAACATATTTTCTTTACTGGCCCGTGTGTTCTTGGGAGGGGACACCGTAACGGGATTACAAATTTTTTACTTTAAACTGCCCGGGTGTTTTCTTGGCGGGACACCTGTTAAGGGTTATATATAAATCACTGCCCTGTGTTCTTGGAGGTACACCTCGTGATGGTTAAATAAAAGTCACGTCACAGCGTCATGAACATTAAATCACTTGAGGTGAACGCTGAATGTTAGAAATAGATCTATTCGGGTGTGGAATCCCTGTTCGGGTGATTAGCTATCGCCAGTAACGAACGTTTTAGCGAGTATTGTCCACGCGAATGATATAAAATAGATCATTCGGGATTGCCAATCCCCCCCCACCGTTCGTGTGATTAAGCTAACACTAGGTAAACGAACTTATAACATGTCGGATTACGATTGGTTGGGACTACAGGGCCCCCAACAAATATACATGAATTCATAACACGTTAGGATTGGTGCATCGGTTTTCAAGAACTAATACAAGTAATCGTAATCATTTTTTTTTATACTCACACGGATATTAACCTGCCTTGAATAAAGTGGCAATACGTACTGAAAACATTTAGTGACATTAACTTGGTCATGCATTTTTTTATAAATATTTTGGATAATATTGGTACTTATGGAGACATTAAATTGATCAGGCATTCTTAATAAATCATTGGGATAAGATTAGTGTATTTTTTGGTGACATAAAATGTGTCGTGCCTTCTATTATAAATCTTTGGATTTTTACTGGTACAAGAGAAGACACGAGTGGACAAAAAACATTCTTTGAATCTTACTGCATATTTAAACAAACCTATGAACACTCCCCCCCCCCCCCCCCCCCAACTTTATGTTACCGTTTAAAGCATGTTTTTCTCATGTGATAGTAAATATTTGGATTACTTGAAGTGCAATGGAGTCTTTACATTCAAGTTTTTCATGGAGATGCAATTATGGGATAAATTTTATATCAATTTCAAAGGAAATCAACGAGAATATTTATTCAAACTACGCCAAAAGAGGCCGAACACAAGTAACTAGTCGCATAGTAAAAAAGAAAGAAGCACCCCAGGTGTATTCCGCAGCGATGTTATAATTTGTGGGTAGTAACACCCCTAACGTCTGAGAACCAACCCTGGACTCACCCAAAAGTGGTATAAAAAAACCCAAACACACCCTATCATGGTGATAACCCCGTATCCAAACGAGCACCACCTGTCAATGAGACTACGGGGAGACGGCGCTGATTAGATGATTATGATCGTCGCGTGATGATGTTGGTGCTGTAGGCCTGATGGTGGAGTATACATGGTGTGCGTCGGTGGAGGAGTCATTGTGGTCGTCGTTGTGTTGTTGGTATGGCGATGATGGTGACTTGAGGATGAAGAATATTATGATGAAGATGGATACGGGGTGGTGGGATGGCGATGTGGTACATGGTGGTTGCAGTGCGTGGGTGGTTGGTGGTCGATATACTGCGCGTGGAGGCCGAATTTTATTGGATCGAATAGACGGCGATGAGGAACCTTTTTGTGATTCGGCCGAAAAGTCCGCAGGAAAACTTTTCCGACGGCGACGACGTAGTGGTCTGCGTGGCCGGTTGCAGCCTGAAATTAAGAGATAGAGGTTGATGCACATGAATGTGTGTTATTATATTGTTAAAAATTACAAAAAAAAGTTATAAATTTTTTTATTTATATATTAAAGTAATAAGAAAGTGTTAGTGAGTAAAATCAGTTGAGGGTAGAATATTGTACATATTTCACAGGGACCAAGGTTTAACTTTTGAGAAACTTTAATAAAAAATTGGTTCGGGACTCCTTTAGGCCACTTTAACTTATTAACAACTCACGAAACTTGCGCATTTTTTACCAAATCATTTTTCCGAAAAAAATGAGTATTCACTCGACTAAAATCCGTAAACGTTTTAAAAATTATTTAAAACGTTTCTTATTTATATATGGTGTTATTACTGATAAACTTTGCCCGGAACAATAAAATTGAATATTAACCCTAAAAATCGCGTTTTTCAACAAACGATTTTAATCTAAACCTGTTATGACTCGCCAAAGGTTACACACAGATTCTAAGGTATGCATGTATGCTTTAACCGTCAATATAATTGAACCAAAGAATATCAAAGAAGCAATGGCAGACCATAGTTGGATTGAGTCTATGCAAGATGAGTTGAATCAATTTGAGAGACTGAAAGTTTGGGAACCCGTTCCACGACCAGAAGGAAAGAATATAATTGCTCTCAAATGGATTTGAAAGAATAAGTGTGATGCTGAAAATATTATGGTTCGGAACAAAACTCGTCTTGTGGCTAAAGGATATAAGCAGGAAGAAGGCATTGATTTTGAAGAGTCATTTTCTCCTGTTGCTCGTCTTGAGGCTGTTCGGATGTTTATTGCTTATGCTGCTCATAAGAATATCACTATCTTTCAAATAGATGTAAAAAAGGCTTTTCTCAATGGTCCTTTGAAAGAAGAAGTCTATCTCAGCCAACCTGAAGGGTTTATTAATCAAAAATTTCCAGATCACGTCTACATGTTGAAAAAAGCTCTATACGGTCTTAAGCAAGCACCTCGTGCATGGTATGACAAATTGTCTTCTTTTCTAATTGAACATGGGTTCACTAAAGGTATAATTGACCCAACTTTGTTCACATGATGTCACGGGGAAGACATATTACTGGTACAAGTATATGTTGATGACATTATTTTTGGATCAACAAATCCAAATTTTTCAAAACGCTTTGCAAACTTAATGAAAAATAATTTTGAAATGTCTATGATAGGTGAACTAAAGTTCTTTCTTGGACTTCAAGTTCATCAATCTCCCCGTGGCATATTCATAAGTTAGTCACAATATGCAATTGAATTGTTAAAGAAACATGGTCTAGATGAATGTGTCTCCATGAGTACACCTATGGCAACTGAGAGGCTGGATGCTGATTTACAAGGCACTCCTACTGATCAATCGACTTATCATCGTATGATAGGAGGGCATAGGTACCTAACAGCCAGTCGACCAGACATTGCTTTTGCTACTTTTGCATGTGCTCGTTATCAAGCACGTCCTATGGTCAAACACCTCAAAGAGGTAAAACGGATCTTTCGATACCTAAGACAGTCCTATTACATGGGCCTATGGTATCCGAAGGATTCCAGATTTAAACTAATTGCCTATTCAGATGCGGACCATGCAGGATGTAAAGATGATTGTAAAAGCACATCAGGAGGATTGGAATTTCTAGGCGAAAAGCTTGTAAGTTGGAGTTCAAAGAAACAAGATTGTACTACGATGTCTACTGCTGAGGCTGAATATGTTTCCTTGTCTGCATATTGTGCACAAGTAATTTAGATGCGTACTTAACTGCTTGACTATGGATATAAGTACAATCGGATTCCGATGTACTATGACTCTAAGAGTGCCATTGCTATTTCATGCAATCTGGTCCAACATTCTAAGACTAAGCACATTGACATCTGGAATCATTTTATTAAAGAACATATTGAGAAGGGTACTGTGGAAATTTACTTTTTCGGGACAGAATACCAACTTGCGGATCTATTTACTAAGGCGCTTCCAAAAGAACGCTTTGAGTATCTAGTTCATCGCATTGGTATGAGATGTATAACTCCAACTCAGTTGGAAAGCCTGATAAAGTTATCTTCTTGAAAAGATCATACATCAAAAACATGTAAATAAATTTTTCAAAAACAAAATTAAAAATTAAAAAAAAAATTCAAAATACCAAAAAGATTTAACATATTTTTTTATTAAAAAAACATAATTTAACAAGATCACATGATTATATTCATGATTCCAAGTTTTTATAAAAAACCTTCAAATTGAAAATACAGAATCATGATCTAAGGGGGAGTTCTTAAAATTTTCCATTCACATACATCATTTTGGAAATAAAATAAAAACAATGATCTCTTACAAAGACTGAATTTGAAAACCGTTATAGTTTCAAGGGGGAGCTTTATGTAAAAATCTTCATTTTCGGACTAAGTACTTTACATGATTTTATTTCAAGGGGGAGTTTTTGAAAAGATTCATTATTCAAGGGGGAGTTTGTGAAAATTGAAAAACAAATTTCTGCAATCAACATAATGATGAGTGAGTGACTTAGTGTCCATTAAATTATTGAATTAGATATGTTTGTCTTCATTGTTTAAGATTCATGACAAAAAGTGAAAGCAAAAGTTTTTATAACTTGAATCTGTTAATCCAAATCTCAATTGTTTAAGTGGACTAAGTCATGTCCGGCTTCGGCCATTTTTTGCAATGAACAGAATGAGGAGTGAGTGTCTTAGTGTCCATTCAGTTATGGGTTTAAGATTACCTGATTCTATGTTATCATTATAAAGAAAGTTTTTGTCAAAAGATTTCTGGAAAAAGTTCTCAAAATCTGTTATTGTGTCAAAATGATACTCTTTCACAAAACAATTTTAAGAAGTTCAATGATTTCTCTTTATTTTTTCATAAAAGAGTCTTGATTAAAATCAAAAGAGAAATCTTCATCAATCTTGAAAGAGTATCATGTCACAAAGAATTTCTGGTGAGGATATTCTAAAAACAGAAAGAGAGAGCTAAATCTATACGCGAAAAAGCTAATCAAAAGTGTGTTCGAAAAAGAATTGCCAGAACACACAAAAATGGTAAGTCAAAAGAATAAAGCGTATGGCATGTGCTAGAAAAAGCAAGAACGAGCACATAGGAAAGAAACTGATCACAAATATGTTCAAAAAGAATTGCCAGAACATATAAAACAAACAGAGTGGAAAAAGACAAAAATGTCAAATGAATTGTTTGTTATCTAACATCTTAATTGTATTCATTCAATAATCATCATGGCACAACAACAACATGCAGCTGATGTTCATCCAAATGAACTGTGCCCTCCAAACAAAAGATATGATCTTATGGATGCTAACAAGAAAGTCAATCTCGAGCATGTGCAATGCCTACCAGAAAGCAAAATTCTAACGAATATCATCAAGAATCATCCATTACGATTCAGCATTATAGCTTCTTCATCCGTACCATGGATTTATATGGCACAATTCTGGCATACTTTGAAGGAAGACGGATTAAAGTATAGGCTCAAGTTTATGCTGGACAAGAAAGAACTTACTCTTACACTAGATGACTTCAGAATAATCTTTCATCTTCCACAAGCAACTGACAACAATCATAATTCATTTGTGCCACCACCATCATTTTCTAACATGGTTCCATTCTACAAACAAGTATTGGGATTTACAATGGAGCTGAAGACATCATTAAGTTTCAAGATAACTAGTCTTCTGTAGCCATGGCAAACATTATGCAAGATATTCTCCTAATGTTTGACAACACGTGTCACTGGATGGGATCAACCGCCATTACAAATAATGCAAATGATGTATTGCTTTGTCAAAAACATTCATGTAGATTATGCGGAGTTACTATAGGAAGGACTTTACTATTCGCTTCATCATCCAACATCTTCCATTCCATATCCAAGATTTACAAAGATCATTGTCAGTCATTACATGACTATCTTTCCTGAAATCTCAAGATGTACTCGAGACAAGTATCACAATCTGAAAGATGATGATATCATGAAGAATATTTTTAATTCAGGAAGACACAAAGATAAAGTTAGAATGCAAATACCAGCTTGGATAATCTCTGAAGAAATGAAGTAAACAAAGCATTATAGGATGTATGCAGAAGTGTTTAGGATAGATGTTCCTCTGACTCAGTCACAGCCGACTGAGTCTACCTAAGGAACGTATAGGACACCTAGCGCCCCTAAGTCACCTAACCCTAATAAAGAAGCAGTAGAGTTAAGTACTCCAAGACAATCAACTATGATTTGTCTTCATATCCCTGAAAGGATATCCACACGTCTTATACCACCAGCTCTAGTGTCAAATGTTAAAAAAGCAGATAAGATGATTTTACAAGATATATTACAAGTTAGACTTGCCAATCATAAAAGTTGTGAAGAGTAGGAAGCTAGAGAAAATATGGCATTGGTTGACGAGCACTTGGCATCTGAAGAGATTTTAAAGATGGTGGAAGGACCAAAGAATGTTGTTGATGATAGTTCAATCCCTAGGAATAATGAATCAAATATTCTCGGCACTAGGATAGAGCCCAAGAGTAATAAGGAAAGTCCGAAGGTGGAGATTACTAAAGATAAGGAGGAGGAGATTACTAAAGATAAGGAGGTAGAGATTACTAAGGAGACTCTAGTGGTGGATATTACTAACGTTGTTATACCAGTGAAT